>JASDQU011444021.1:0-19124 GCA_032191745.1 Picea mariana
ACTTTGGCTAAGATTAAATTGTTTAGCCAAATTCATTCACTACCCTATCAACATCAATTTAAAAATAACTTGGCCATGCTTGAAAGGTATGGACCAAGTTACTATTATTGCATGGGGCTTTTATTGAATTCTTTTATGCCCTCTCTTCTTTTCTTTTTCTTTTTCTTTTCTTTTCTTTTTCTCTTTTCTTTTTCAAATTATTTGCAGAATGAAAAATCATTTGTCAACAAAAAACACTAGAGACAGATAATATCCCAGTCACCAGTTGATCCTATAACTTATAAGGTGATAACAGTTCACATAACTCCAATTATACTCGGCATAAACTTAGGGCCTTCGCTTCGGGCTTCAATTTTCTACTGATTTGATTTCAAATGCTTCAACTGAAAAACAAAAATGGTTATATACAATGAAATGGAAAGGGTGAAAACTTCTTTAAGTGAGATAATGCTTGAGAAACCTGCCATTCACAAGTCCCCCACCAACAAGATCTCCATTAAGTTCTTGTAGTAGATAGGCATTATTTCCATGGTATGCCACAATTTTGAAAGGTCCCAGCCACAGATGGTCAAATTTTCCATGCTTTCCTCTGTCTTCATTCATGACATCCCACTTCAACCGTAGATCCCCCACTTTGAAATCATCTTCCTTAGTATACCTGTCAAAATATTTTCTAATCCTGTCTTGGTGGAGTTGAGAGTTGTTGAAGGCTTTCTCTCTTGTTTTTTGAACATTGATTAGTTCATTTGTCCTCCTTTGAGTGGCATCTGGTTCAATATCTTGCTCCTGTATCAATCTCATCACTGACAATCCTAATGAAGTAGAAAAAATGCCTCTGTGTCGTACACAATCTGGAAGGGTGAAGTGGCAATAGACCTTTTAGTAGTGATCCTATCAGCCCATAGTGCATAAATTTGCTTCTTGTGCCAAGCCTTTTTGTTATCTTGCAACAATTTTTTGATAATTCTGGTCAAACTCTTATTGGATGATTTAGCCAACCCATTACCTTGAGGGTAATAAGTTGTGGAATGGCCAAGAGTTATATTGTAATCATTGCAAAATTGCTCCATTTTTTTGGACTTGAATGTTGTTGAATTGTTAGTAATGATTTTAATTGGACAACCAAATCTAGACAAAATATTGTTTTCCAAAAAATAACAATATCGGTGGCTTGCCTTGTGGGGACTGCTTCAATCAACTTGGTGAAGTAGTTTGTGGTTGTCAGTATCCACTTATGTTGAGCTAAGGATTGTGGGTGAATTTATCCTATGAAATCAAGGCCCCATTGCCTAAATGGTGCTTCAACAGAGATAGGCTTCAAAGGCAAAGGGTGCAGTTTTCTCTTCCCATAAAAAATTTGGCATTCATGACAACTTGAAACTTCTTTGTAAACATCATAAAAAATGCTAGGCCAATAGAAACCTACCCTCAATATTTTGTGCACAATAGTTTTCCAATAATGGTGCCCTCCACAATCACATTTATGAAACTCTCTGATGGTTTTTTCTACTTCTTCCTCCTACAAACAACTCAGCAAGATCCCACCTAGATCCTTCCAATACAAAGATTTGTTTAGAATGCAAAACTTTGTTGCTTTTAACTTAAAAAACCTAGCCTTGTTTTTTCTCAATTCAGGAGGAGCTTGCAAATTTCTTAACACATAAATAATGTTAGCATACCATGGGGAGTCAAGGAATTTTTGGGATACCTGAGGGACCTTTTCTTCTTCTGAACCTGCTGATAAATCAACAATGAAATTAATTTCCAAGAACTCACAATTTGACTGTGCCATCAACTTTGCAAGTCCCTACCCCTTGATCAACTTTGTAAGTTTGATATCTATCTCATACTCCAACAAGACAACTATCCACTTGCCCCTTTTACCCTCAGGATCAGGCTGAGTAAAAATGTCCTTCACAGAATTGCTAGGCACATAACAGTGATATGGGAATGCAAGATATAAACTCTAAATTCCTTTAGGGCCTTGACGAGTGCATATGCATGCTTTTCCATGATATCATACTTTAGTGGGGAATCCCTCAATGTATTGTTGTAGTAAGCTATAGGCCTTTCAAATTTTTGTTCATATTTTTGTAACAAAACACTAGCAATGGTGTGTTCTGAGGCAAAATAAAACAATGTAAAGTCTTTTGCAAAATTGGGACTGGCCAACACTGGGGCTTTCATCAATGCCACTTTAATATTTTCAAAAGACTCTCTAGCTTCATGAGTCCACTTTATCTCACTTCCTTTCCTTAGCATGTTAGTGATATGCTTTATGATTTCAACCAGATTAGGGCTGAACCTTCTCAGAAAATTTACTTTCCCTAAGAAAGATTGTACTTCTTTCTTGCTTCTAGGTGTGCCAATTTTAAGGATTCCTTCAACTCTGTTGGGATATATCTTTATTCCCTTCTTTGAAATAATGTGACCAAGCAACTTTCCCTCTTCTATGACAAAATTAGACTTCTTGGGGTTCAATGAGATGCCAAACTTCCCACATTTTTTAAAAGTTCTCCTTAGATGTTTAAGATGTTCATCATCATAAACTGAACATACAGTGATATCATCTAAGTAAACAACAATAAACTTATCTTTCTCATCAACAAAGGTTATATCCATAGCCCTTTGGAAAGTTTCTCTTGCATTCATGAGCCCAAAGGGCATTTTGGCATACATGAAGGTGCCCCATGGTGTTGTAAAGGTTGTCTTATCCTGATCATCAAGGTGTACCATGATTTCATTGTACCCAAAGAAACCATCCAACTTTTATATATTTTGAGAACCAACCACTTTCTACAGAATGTGATCCATCTTAGGTAGTGGGTAATTGTCTTTGAGAGATACCCTGTTTAGATTACGAAAGTCCACACATAATCTTATCTCTCCACTTTTCTTCCTGACAGGTACTAGATTTTCCACCCACTTAGAAAATCTCAAAGACACTATGATCTTGGCCTCAAACAACTTCTTTATCTCCTTTTCAATCAATGGCAACATCAAATGATTAATTCTTCTTAATTTCTGCTTGAAAGGTTTGTGATCTTCGTTGATTGGAATCACATGCTGAATCACCTTAGTATCATAGTCCTTTAGATCTTCATAACTCCATCCAAAAACATGAGGAAATTATTTCATTAAACTGATATACCTTTGCTTGACTTCTGGGCTAAGTGTCTTGGATAGCTTAATGATCTTGGGGTCTTCCTGAGTCCCAATGTTTCAATCTTCAACATCTCCATCATTTGCAGTAATTTTAGGACTTATGGCTACATCATTGTTGTCAAAGAGTTTTTCTAATGGGACCAAGCCTTTGAGAATGATGTTATTTTTTAGCTGCATTATATCCTTACCAACAATCTGATTCTTGAAATCGTCATCATTTGCTAACACAACTGCATCTTCTTCTTCACAACAATAATCCTCATCAATATTCAAATTTCCAAATTTACCATCCACCTAAATGAAAATTTCTAACTGTTTTTCATCTTCGAAAACTTGCCAGTACTTAATGTTATCAAGTATTGTTGGCCTGTGTTTGACCTCAATCACATATCTTATGTTAGGAAAAATTGGAATTTTGAAAACTAAGGCTGAAGTAGCCAGGGCATCAACGATTTGATTCTGCCCCCTTGGAATCACTGAAAGATTATATTCTAGAAATTCTTCAAGAAGATCAAGCTCTATATTCCTATATGCTATTAATCTAGGATGATTTTCTTGGTATATACCCTTTATTTGATTTATAATAAGCTCATAATCTCCATGTACAACTATCCTCCTAGCACCCATTTCTTTCAAAGTATTCAATCCCAACACTAATGCCTCATATTGAGCCATGTTATTTGTGCAATCAAAAGCAAGTTTGTAAGAACAAAGTTTTGTACCCGATTTGGGGGGGTTAATCCACACATCAGCCCCTGCTCCTTCTCTGCTGACAAATCCATTAAAGCTCATATTCCACATTTCAATTTCTGCATTGTTTAGCTGATCTGAAATTTTCTCTATTTGTTGATCAGGTTTGTCTTTGATAGTCATATCAGTCTTTGGCACCTCCTCTTCAAAACTAGAATCATTAAAGAAAATGGAAGAACCACTCTGAGTCTCCATAGAGTAAATGGGATGGTTGTTTGGTTGGGCTTTGTTACTGACCATGTACTTGAGAAATACTTCCATGTACAACCTCCTATCTTGGCCAAAAATGGGGATAGTGGCATATGCCATATCCATTTGCAAAGTCCCTTTTAGCTTTGCAGCCCATGACCTAGATAACATCATGCCAAATTTAGGAGGGATATCAACAACCACCACATCCATGACCATATTTTTTACTAGAATTTGAAACAAAGATACTACCAGATCTTTGATTAGGCCCAATCACTTCACCTTCCTTGAATCAAAGGAGAAAAGATCCTTGTAAGGCCTTGTAATGTCCAGACCCAATTGGTCCATGACCACCTTGGGCATCAGATTATGGGATGCTCCTGAATCTAACATAGCATTGTGCAAATTCATATCATGAATCTTCAAACTAACATAGAAAGGAGGGACCTCATCCGCATCACTACTCTCCTCCGCACGTGGGCCAAACAAGATGGCAGGATGATCATCTTGTATATTTAAAGTATCATAAGTTTCTTCCATCTTGAGCATATTAATGATCTGATTTCTATATTCACTATTCTTTATCAGCTCATTGAATGGAACAAAGATTTTAATTTTGTCCATTTCACTTTAAAAGTTAAAGGAAGATGAGGTTTTTTCTACCTCTTTGATGACTGTCTCCTTTCTTACTTCAGGTACTTTCTTTGGAGGTTATTCCTTCTGCTTTCCTTTCTCCACAACATCCTTTGCAACAAAGTCCTTATTAGGATGACTCGAAGAGGGTGTATTATTTTGAGATTCCTTGGTAGTATTTCCCTTTGGAGGATTTGTAGGCACCTTTTTGCTTCGAAGATTATATTGTTTTTGGAATTGCATGATGGCATTCTGCAATCCTTTCTGATAGTCTTCCTTTTCCACTGATAACCTTTCATCATTCTCATGCATAAATGTATCACTTGCATCCATGAACTGATCATGTTCTTCTTTAGTTAAAAACACCTATGTTTCATCACCATCAGAACAATGCATATTGTCTTCAAAAGTTTCATCAAAATTTTCATTTACATAATTGTTTTGAAAAGGAGGTCTTATTTGCTGATCACCCTAGTTTCGCTGGTCTCTTTGTCTGATCTGTGGAACTGTTGGTCTCCTTTGATTTCTGGGTGGAAAATCAGCCTGCTCTCTGGTGTTAGGCTTATTATCTAAGGACATCCTTTCCATGAGTTTCTCCATAGTCTTCATCATCAACTCAAATCTCTCTTCTGATGACTGTGAAGTTGAAGGCTGCGCCTTATCTTGAACCTTGTTTATGTCTCTGTCAGAATTATATTTGATCTTTCCTGAAGCCATTAGATTTACTTCAAATTTTATTGAATCGCTCACCATATCATCTAGTGAATTGGATCTTCTTTCTCTTAACAACAAACCAAAGTCATTGTCAAAGGAATCAACATATCTAAGTTGATCAGCTCTAGGAGGAGGTTTTACTTCAGTAGGAATTGAGTTGTAAACATTCATAAATCTAGCTGAAAACTCTTGTATTGTTTCATCAGGTGACCTTCTCATGTTGTTGTACTAAGTTAGCAACTGAAGGGGGTTTTTCTTGTCACCCCACTTTGCAAGAAAAATTGTTTCAAAGGCTGCAAAATCTGGGATACTTGCTGCTGGGAGAGATCTGAACCATTTTCTGACCTCACCTATGAAACTTTATGCAAACAATCTCATTTTTGCATCTTCATAATCTACTTCTTCTAGGTCCACAAAATCATTGAACCAGTCTAAGTGTTTTTGGGTTGACACATTGCCTTCAACATCATACAACTTAATCTTTTGATTATAGTCTCGAGGTAAATCATGTAACTGAGTGGGTAGGACAAGGGGGGGAAACCTAGCTGCCATAGCTGCATGAAGAACTTGAAGTAGCTGATTGTTTAGAGTAGGAATCACAGCGGGTCTAATAGGGGAAAATGCAATTAAATATTGGAACCTCTTCTCATCAAAGATGATTTCATTCAAACTGGATTCAGATCTAATTCTGAACAAAGTTTGCTCAAATTTCAAATCAAAATCAAGGTCTTCAATGAATTTTACTCCATATTTGGGTAAAGATAGATTTTTCCAAATAAAAAATTGGGCTTATTAGCCTTTCTTTTCTCTTGTGTAAAAGTTTCTCAGGATCAGACACACGTATTATTGCTTCTGGGTCTGGATTTCTTCTCGTATGAATTCTCTTGGGAGCCATGATTTCTTGCTCAAACTACTCTATGCTATTGGTCTCTTTATAATGGAGTCTTTAGGGTAAAATTAGTTTCAACCAATAAGGTGTTTGATTCACTTTCACCCTCAGGAATCAAATTTGAAGCTTTAAGTCATTCTTTTCCCAGAGAAAATCTTCAGGTTCGTCCCCGACAATGGTGTCAAAATGTTAGCACTCTGTAAATTTGTTCGGCTGATAAAACGAATGACAGAGGTAACCTACAAACCACTTTATATTTGGGTACTAGCCTGCTCATCTCGAAGAGGACTCTCTTATGTCACTTGGTCTTTAACATATGTGTTTTCTTTAACAAGTCAATGGCTAGGTTTTGTTGCTTTGAAGGGTTTTTTATAATTTCACTGGCAAGGAAGGGGAGGGACACCTAGGGATATGGAGTCAAACTTCTGAAAATGAATGGAAGAACTGAATGGTCAATTGAACTCTCTAGAGGATAAAGGCTAAATGAGGCGATAAATCCGAGTTATAAAAATTTAATTTATACAGTGTAAGAAGAAAGGAAAAACATATAACTACATCAGAGCATTAAATAAAATGAATTTTGACTTAGTTAGGAAGAACATAACACAATTTAAATTCCTTAAGCCGAGAGCATCACAAGATGAATTATGGGCCTTTAACTATCCAATTTAAATATAATACGGTGAAAATGAAATCATAAATACTGGAAATACATACAAAGAAAGAAAACAAATCTCAGACCACCACCATTAGAATCTTTTCATCGAAATTTCAAGACATCTGCATGTGCATTCTATTCAACTCCAGAAAATTACATTCAAGTTCCAAATAGCTAAAATCGTGCCTTTGCACTTCTGCCAACCCCTAATACATTTGGAACTCCTAATATTTATACAAGCTGAGTTCCTTGGGTTTGAAACCAATTACAATGATTACAAAGAAACGTTTTGGTTTTGAAACTGATTGCAATGATTACAAAGAAACATTTCGGTTTTGAAATTGATTACAATGATTACAAAGAAAATGTTTCTTGATCCAGACTCTGGCTCCTCTAGCGTTTCGGTCCCTTTCTTTGCCACTTGTTCTACTTTGGTCTTCCACATGATCTGCCATCTTTAGTGACATCTGGAAATCATTTAATAAGCCCTAGAAAACTGCATTTTGTCTTACCCAACCTGATTATTTCCTTCCATTGAAAGTCAAAAGGGATATCATAATCTGCCATTTTCTTTATTAGAATCTCCAAGTCAATGCAAGAAGCATCTGACATGACTGGCAGTCCAAGCTTAACTGTTTTGAACTGATTCAGAATTTCAAAATATGTAATTAGATGCTCAACTAAAGTGGCTCCTTTCAGATTTTCCTCCAGGGTTTCGAACTTAGAATGATCCATTCTGCACCGAGTCAAATGAGCATTGTATTCTTCTCAATTATACAACTTTCCTTTGCCATCCCAAAATGGTGGAAGTCCTTTGGTAAACAATTCTTCCAATAAATCTTTGAACTCCTGGACACTTTGTTCCATATGTGTTGCCTTAGTTTGGACTGATTTCAACAGGTTATGTTTAGCAATAACCCTCCTGGACCAAATAATCAATGTAGTTATGTATTTAACCCCAATAGTCTAAAGGTCTGTAGTAGGAACAACGTTGAGTAGATTTATGGAGTTTTGGGCCCATTCTGATGGTTTCTTTGCTAAAGTTTCATTCACAACATTGCATTTATGTCTGGCTGTGATGGCTATGTTGTCTTTATCATTAATGAAATTAAAATATGATCTAAACTTGGCAGCTTCGACAATTATAGAGTCCTAGATGATATGCTTGGCCCCTTACAACAGACCTTTGCCTCTTAACCTCATTTTCAATTTGTTTATTCTTTCTTGCAAGACTTCATTCTCCTTTTGAAATTGAGTTATCTTTTCATCCTTTGCCTACAATTCTTGCTTCAATTTCTCTATGCTTCCTTTCAGCCCTTTGATTTCTCCTTCTTTCAAGCTAACGTTTGACATAGCCTATACAAGTCCTTCAGTGTTTGACCCAAATTTTGTAGCAGGAGCTGAAACTACAACCTTGTTTAGCAATTTTGTCTGCTCTTGTGACCATTTCACCTTTTCTTTTTCTAGCTGCAACACCCTAGCCTTGTAGTCCAATGTATCTTGATGAAGTGTTTCCTTTAACTGTTCTAGAGCAACCAAATTTGTTGTTTGTGGATGCTCTGTAGCATACATTTTCAATTTCTTCTTCAAACTTTGAATTAATTTGTCCTTCTCATCTAATGAAGATTTCAATCCTTGGGGACCTTCAGCCTCCAACCTCTTGACCTGAGTCTACCAAGCTCTGCTAGATGCCTTTTCCTACCTAAATTGTCCTTCTAATTTCATTCCATATGATGATAGTTTTGAATTATTTAAACTTAAGCTCATGTAATCAAAATATGGCATGTCACTAGTGTGTTTGTGGAATTTGACCTTGTCTGGAGCACTTATGTTATCATATTTTATCTTTATTTCAGAGACTTTGTCTTCATTTGCAACTGCAATGTTAAAGGTCCTCTTTTCAACATCCTTGACTATGAACATAGAATATTTATGCTGAGAGATCCTTTCCACCTCAGGGACTAAATCCATCATCTCACCCAGAGCTATATTACCCTTCTCAGCATACTGTTTTTCCAAATCTTGTTTTGACTGATAAGCTGACTCAGATGCTTTAAAAATGTATTTCTTACTGCTAAAAAAGCTTGAGCTACCTTCACTTTGGAGTTTAATTTTCTTTCCAACCTCTATAGTGCTAGTACCACTTTCCACCATATCTAGATTAGCTTGGTCTCTGGACTCTTCCTCCTCTAAATCCACAATATGTGTTGAATGTGTAACTTTCGTCTTCTTTCTGGCAGTTTGTTGGTCACTGATGTCCATGGCCTTTGAACTGCTTCTCTTGCTGTAAACACTTGTCTTAGAAACTTTTATTATCAACTTCTGAGGAGCTTGTTGTGTTTGACTTTGTTGCAGGGTTGTCTCCACTTGCTATGTTTGGATTGGCTTCAATATTTCTTCCACATCAACAAAAACTTATAAATTTGCTAGCTTATCAAAACCCTCAACCTGTTCATGCTCATAAGGGGCATGTTTGTTCATTTGTCTCCTCTTGGGTATGCTTTTATGTGGATCATACCTTCTTCCCTGTAATTGTGCAAAAACAAACTCTTTGAGATTTGCTTGAACTTGAGATAAACATGATCTGGATTTGACAATGAAGGGGCCAATGTAAAAAGGGAACTTCGGGTTGGAGGCTTTGTGCAATTTTCGAAAATTCTTTGTCTCAGATATAATTCTTTGCATGATGAATTCAAGGGAAACGATTATAGGAGTTAGAAACAAAGGCAATAGGTAAGGGGATTCATGACAACCATAAACCCATATTACTATTGAGTGCATGAATAATACCCAATCCCCCACTATGCTCTCTGGATTTGGTTGTTGATAGCTTATCATGTCATCCAAAACTCTAGGTAGGCTGGTATTGAAAATCAAGCTATAAAATCTAGACATGACTTTGTTGATGAAGATAAGTAATGTAATTCTTTTACATTCAATTGACACAAATGTTGCTTCAGGAAATTCCCTCTTGTTGGTTTCCAGGAAAATTCTCAATAGATAGGTGTAGTATCTGAAATGTCTTAAGGAGCAAAAATTCACTAGTTGTTTATGGATATTATCAATGAGGAATAGATCAATGCTGATGCGGACTGACATACCATACTCTGACTTAAAAAAGTCCAAAAGGAAACCGAGAATGACTTCAACCACATATTTTTCATTTTCTAGACCTAAAACTTGACTCAATAGGGAGCAGACCCATTGGACTTCGATGACCATTATATTTACATTCATCGGCAAAGACATATCTTTTGAAAAATCTTCGAGTTTGATAATTGTCTGTAAAAACAGATCTTAGACCTCTGATGGAAATTCTCTATATACCCTAATCATCTTTTCTTCATTGAAAGGTTCATAAATTGCGGAAAAAGACTCTGGTATACTGAGGGACTCTCGAATTAACATACTCTCCACCCTACACAAGACCTCATACCCTCATTTATTCACAACAACTCTTTCTTCATGGGAATATTGTTTGGCGTACCAACCTATAAATTCGGGAAAAGGGAAAGCAATTTCGATAGCATAAGGAACTGTGGTGTCCTGGACTGCTTCAAGGAACGATATACATCTTCCTACTTCATTGAACAGGTTGCTTCTGGACACAAAGATAAGAGAAATAGTGATTTCGACATAAAAAACATTTGCGTCTCGGTCAATTAGGGATTCTTCATTTGCCACAGAATATTGTTCTGTTACTGAGGTTATGATGGGATCCATGGTTGTGATGAAAAATACCTGGAAACAAGCAGAAATGACATGCAGTTGGTGTACTGTTGAGCTGCAGGTGAAATACGGTGGTCGCGCCAAGGTTCTAACGGTCCAACATTCAAAATAAAATAAAATGAATGACAAAAGGTCCCTTTATACTTTTCCATTTTTCAGGGGCGTGAGAAAATGGTTTGAGGCAACTCGCTTTTTGTCCTGAAATGTACCTAGTGATGCCATGTACCTTCNCGACCGTTGATCTTGAGAACTCATGATCCACGATGTTTCAAACCCGATTAGCTTAGCGCTCCTGCCAGATTTATCCCTTCCTGCCATATTTAGCCCCTTTCCTAGTTTATTAGGCTTCCAAAACGGTTTAGCGTTCCACTAGATTCTGAAATCTTGATTTCACATAATAAAAATTTAGTGGTGACTAACATACACTATCCATGCCCATTACCTTCCATGCCCATTACCTATCTTCGTATTTACCATACCAACTAATCATTTCCTTTTACTTTCCCAATCTTCATATATCCTCCTATAACTAATTCCCTATCCTTTTACCTAATTGACTTCCACAAATCCTAAACTATAAATCAACAATACAAAACAAAAGGGCATACAACTGTATGGTTCACATTTCCCCTTTTTTAGAAAAAACACCCCACATCTGGTAGAGCCATCAATTTGCCTATTTTTCTAAGGAGGATTCGAAATTTTGTAGAAGTCTCAACATAATTTGTGCAGAGGTTAAAGGAAATGATAGAGAAAAAGGATTTGAAGCCTAAAGCCATCAACTATGGCGCAGTCCAGACAAAGGCGGGGTTTCATTTTCAAGTCTGAAAATAAAAAAATTGGAGTGCAACACTAGAAGAGAAGAGGTTCAACACGCTTGCAACAAGGAATTCAACTCTCATCCATAAGAATCTCTTATTTTCAAACATAGAACCAAGTTTGCAGGGTGAACCTTTCATAAGGAGGGTTCGAAATTCAGTGTGGCTCTCAACAAAAATTGGTTGCAAGGGTTGAAGGAAAGATACATGAAGAGAATTTGAGGCCAAAAGCCATGAATTGAGCCATGAATTTTCACAGGGAAGGAAATTATCTGAGTCTGAAAGTAACAATTATATCTAAAATCGATAGGAACATGCAAAAACCAGAGAGTAAAGGCGCAATCAAGCAAGAGGGCAGAGGTAATTTCATACATTTTCAAATCTTCTAGAATTTGGGGTTTGCAAAGCATGTTTTACAGAGAATAGGGTTTCAAAAAATTGAAAGAATATAACCAACAATCTGAAGAATCGATCAGACTTAAATTTAAGCAAAATTTCTCAGGAACAAGATGTAATTTTGTCAAACTAAGTCTCTGTGTTTTCGAGAAAATTAAAAAAAAAAAGGATCAAGTATTTTAAAAATGGCTATGAGATTTGAACCACATGAAATTAGTTTGGTTGGGGTACATGAGGATTGAGAAGAAATATTAAGCAGGCCAAGAACTAGGCTTCAAAGGAAACCTACACCTGAGCTAGATCAGAGTCAACAAAAGTGTTATGAATATATAGAAATCCTGGAGAAAGAAAAAAAAAAAAAAAGGACCGCCATCATCAATAAAAAAATTACCTTCCACTATAGACAGTGTCAAAGGAACATCTCAACAACAAATTCAGAGGATCAAATACCACTCTCTACCTTGATGACAAAATAAAAATTGAAGAAAAAGGTGAAGAATTTCAAAACCGAAATAAGGAAAATATGAATTCTAGACAGACATTAATAATGAAAATGAAATACTTAAAGAGAAGAATAAAATTATTGTCCAAGAGAATGATCAATTGAAAGAAGAATTGAGAAGGCTCAGGGAAGAAAATGCAAAAATCACTCAAGTAAGGATTCAAGAAACAAGGCAACCATGTAAAAGATACAAATTGAGAAACACAGTAGGGGCTTTGGATAGAAAGGAAGATATCAATGCTCTAGCTCAAAGACCAAAAAGGAATGTTTACAAGGCATCAACCTCAAAAGCATATATCTTTCTCAAGGCAACAGAGGCACTCTAAAACCAAAAGAAGGAAATTTTGAAGTTTTGTTTTGCATAAGGGATATGCAAAAGTTCAATTCTGGGGGAGATGTTGGGTTCATCTTTTGTTATAAAAACCACCATTCATACCTTCTTTTTTACCCATTTATTTCCTCCATTTTTGTCATTTTTGTACCCATTTCCAATAAGCCCGGTAGTAATAAAAAATTAAAGAGGTAATTGTTAGTTTATATCTATTTTTTTTTTTAGTAAGCTTGGCATTTTTATTTTTTATTTTCCCGCAATTGTTGTGAGCTTAGCATAATTGTAGGTCGAAACAAATAAAAAGGACACATGGGTTTTTCTCCCATCCTTCACACCATGGATCGTGTCCTCTTGATGCATGAAAAAAAAATAGTCCAGAAATTCGCTAGTTAACGCATGGTCTAACGCATGGTCAACACACGCCCTCCACAAAGGAAAAGAAACAACAACAAACACAACAATGATATTCACGCGCCATTTTCGAATCGATGAAGATGAATTAGAAAATTTGAAGGCATGGGTTATGTGCATGATGAGCCCAATTAGGTGACTCATGAGTATACTTCCCAGTGAATGGACAATTTGGGAGATTTAGAAGTTTTTCTAAAGATGTAAAACCCAGATTTTATGTACGGTTGGTTTTTCACACATGAATCCATCAAATCATAGAGGAAATCACTCATTCTGAGCTCAACCCGACATCGATAGGATGTTGTTAAGATCTATCATTACTCTAGAGAGGGTTTTCAGATTCATTAGTTATGTTTTATTATGTATAAATATGCCAAAACTATGAGGCATTTGGGGGTCAAATTGAGGAATTTATGAACTCATTTGTAATTGAACTTTATGCTTAATACAAAGGCTATGGTTTCCCTTATTTAATTTGTTGTTTTATGCATAAGACAAATCTTGGAAGGGACCCTTGCGATGTTTTGTGTCACAATTGTATATCTTTGTACAAAGGTTTTGGTTTTATACTTTTTCATTTGCTGGTAAATATCCTATTTTTCTTTCTATTCAACATAGTTTTCATTTTCAGTTTTAGATACAAATATTGCAATAGTTTCTCTTTTGTAAATTGCATCTTGAACCTTCTCTCAATCTACAATTTTTAAAAGGTCAATAGAGTATTGTTGTAAAAATTAATAACTATCATGACAACCTTCCCTTTACATCTTGTTTAGCTACCAATGTGACTATCACAAATTTGGGTTTGAGAAACTAGAATTGTTTGGAATTTCTTTTAAAATAGAATCCTTTGCAAATTATGAAAACTCACAGCTAGACAAAGTATTATTGCACGGTATGGAACATAGAAAAGATAAGTTAAATCTAAGGAAAATGACAAAGTACCAAAAAGTCGACGAACGAAATTGTGATTATAACAAGTGAATAAATAAGAGAAAATCTACACACCTGCGGACCCACTGTTTCGTGAAGAGTATGAGAAAAAGACCAAGTGTTGGTGCAAATTGTGTGCAACGGAACATAAAGTGCATTTTGGTGATGGAGGAGAAGCGTACTTGAGTAAATATGATGAGACCAACCCACAAACCCGCCATAGATCAAGAATTTTTCTAAGTAAAGAAAAGAAAGATAAGGTTTATAAGGTTTTAACCTATATACATGTCAACATCCCACTAGCATTTGAGGCTTTCTTTTGTATCTTTCATTCAATATTTTTATGTATCTACTTCTTTGATAAAGGTTCCCAATGGAAAGGCCCTGATCTGATAGTTTATTAAGAGTTAGTTGTTTTCTTTGTCTTTTATTTATTCTCCAACATTTATTATTTTATAAATCATTTAAATCTAGAATTAGTGTTCGTATGAAAATGTTGTTCTAATGAAATTTTGAACAACACATCTTTATGATAGTTTGAGGGTTACCCCCTCTAGTCCAAGAGCCAGCTTGAGGCCTAAATTGGGGAGGCTTTCCCAAGAATCCATAGGGTGCATTGGCAATGTTCCCTCGTCAAGAACAACTTGAGGAATAACAATGGAAAAGATGAAGAACTTTGGTTACGACAACATACTATGCACATTCGTTTTTTAGAGAGTGCCAACAATCAACCCAAAAGTTATTAGTGTTCACAATTTTGAAAATATAGGCATTTTGTCAATAATATGGAATTTGAATATATCACTACCAAATCTTTAAACCCCTTCAAAAAAATTATGTTTGAAAATTCATACACAATTTTTTTTCTAACACACTCCTAGAACTTCGTCCTGCCCAAAAATAAACCACCCAAAAAACTCTTTTAATAGACCAATACTCAAACAAAGTTTAAGGAAGAGATATAGCTAATCTATGAAGAAAAAGAGCGGGTGATAAATTTCCAAATATATTAGGAACTATCTTTGGAAATGGTTAATCATTAGATGATATAAAATAGCTTTTATTATAAATTGGTTGTAAAAAACAATCTCATTGGGTTTACTTGAACTTCATAACTTCAAATATTGACTGAGATATCTAGCGTATTTGTTGCATCAAGAGGCACTTTCTACAACCTAGTATGAGGGAGATGTGTAATTCCTTCCATGCTCAACATGGATTTGACATGTGGCATTTAAAAAAATAATAACAAAAAATATATGTCAATGTCGGTCATAAATAAAATATTTAATGATTTCTTTAAATAAATATTTCAATATCAACATTATATAAAAAATACCCGCCCCCTCCCCCCGCCACACACACACACACACATAAAGTAATTGAAAGTAAACAAATTCTTATGATTAAAACATTATTGTATATATATCAAGTAATTGCAAATTTTAAAAAAAGTTATGGTTAAAATATTTTTGTGGTGTAATTCATTTGGTATGGAGTCGATATGTGGCATTTAAAAAAAAATCTTAATAACAAAAATAATATTTCAATGCCCACCATAATTTGATTCATTAATTTTCAATCAAATTAAATTTTAATCATATATTGCAAAATGTTTTAGTGCATTAATTTTTTGTTATAACACACTTCAAAATGAACAAGTTGCATTGATTTAAGCAACTACTCAATGAAGGTATCGATATTATTATGCCAAAGGTGGGGGTGAATTACATTACATGTTATGATCTAACAACATGGACTAAAATGCAAATTGAAATACGAGAAACCTAATGCCAAAAATATGATATAATAAAATGAATGTGATTAGATTCATCTTTAACTTTGGATTCATCATGTAGGATCGGAGCCCCATAAGTGCAAACCTTTTCTCAATTTTTTGGAACCTTGAGGGATTTGATCCCTCTCGATCCATGATAGATCCGAAGTTAATATGGATCTAAGTTGTATACTATTTAAAACATTGTCGATATAATGTTGCATTATGTTGTCATTGATGTCAAATGATTGATGTATTGTCATAGTATCATTGATGTATTGATTGATGTCCTATGTTTTCATAGATGTAATTGATGTCAAAGATGTCAAGTGGTGTCATAGTGATGTATCGTCATGGATTGATGTATATACGGGGCGATGTAAAGGTTGGTCATTATTGTCTTGTCATGGTTGATAGGAATAACCAATTGAATAAACTCCAAAGTGGTCCCCTTATGGTGAAATCCCTCACGGGAAGACGCTCTTGGATAAAGTTCTCAAAGTGGTCCCCTTATGGTGAAAGCCCTCACGGGAAGACGCTTTGTGAAACCCGAATGGTGAGGTATCCCAACAATGTGGTTAGGGAACCCAAGTTTGATTAAGGAATAATGTAATGAATATTAGTGAATTTTCAGGAGAAACTATTCCATATCGATAGTATATGTCATGTTGTTTCTAGTGATATGTGGAATGTCACATAACTCCTCACGGTTAGAGAGTTATGTCCATGTGAAGTTGGAGAACCCTCATGAGTTATCTAGAAGCCTCTAGAAGGTCAAAGAAGTCAAATTATTCTAGAATCTCCTAGAAGAAGTTGACCAGTCAAAGTGGTTAGTCATGGGTTAAGTGGTTGCAACAAGAAAACAATTAAAAATAAATTAGTTGCAACTAGAATTGGAAAGTTTACTATTTTTCGATAAAGTGGTTAAGTGGACAAAGTAGCTAAGTGGACAAAGTGGTTAAGTGGACAAAGTAGCTAAGTGGACAAAGTTGGTTAAGTGGATACTTGTAGAGGAAGCTACTTGGAGAGTATAAATAAGAGAGAAAGGGTATCCCATTAGTATCCATTGAGCATATTGAATATATAAAAGTGAATGAGGTAACCAAAGGAGATCTAAGGCGAATTTCATAGGGAAGGTTAAGTAAAGAAGGTTGAAATTCAAGGGAGGATAAATTCTTTTGATGATGTTTTCTAAGGTATGTTATTTACAAGTCATCTCACCATTTTCACAATAACGTTTTTTCTAGAATTATTCAGACAACGAAATCTGGAGGATGTTGAGACAATATATCCAAGTAACTGTGATAAACATTTCATCTTGTGGGTCGTTGTATTTTGGGAGTTACACTTCATGGAAAACAGGGTTTGTGGCTAGTCCACAAACTAGTCTAAAACAAGTGTTTCGAGTAAAAATGGCATAACTTTTTCATAACAGATCCAAATTAAGTAAGACCAAATGTATTGGTTAGAGTACAATATTTAGTATGTTTTGTACCATTTTCAGATCCATATAGAAAATATTACATTTGGGGCATGCTCTAAAAGTTTAATCTCTAGAATAAGACAAAATTCAAGAAGGTATGACATTTTTGGTATAACTCATTTTCTGGGAGGTTCCAAGCAGTGAAACCTAGAGGAATTGCAGAAAATACACTAAAGAACATTGTGTACCATTTTCGAACCTTTATTCACTACAGGTACAGAGTTATGATTGTTGCAAGTTAGGTTTGTTGACTAATCCAAAATTAGTCATGTGAGACTAAAGTAAAGTTTGATGAAAACGCTAATTTCTTGTTGTTGGAGTTAAGGAAGGTTTGCAGGTCTGTGATCACATACACTAGGTATGTTAGAGAGTTACACATCAGATTTGGATGATGATATTGATGAAACAGGTTGAGGTGACAGGTTGTTGTGACAGGTTGTGCATAGGTGATGCACTCGTATTGGTATAGACCGTTGGTACAATTTGACATATTTATTTATGTCTACAAGTTGGGTCTTGTACTTGAGCGTTGGATTCCTCACATATCGGTTGGTGCTGAGATACGTAGGTTGGGTCTTACATTGAGAGTTGGTCCTCTCTTGGAGTTGGTGCTCTATTTCAGTTGGTGCTGATAAAACCCAAGGATTGTAGTCTGTAATACAAAAGAAACTTATACATGTATTTGGTGTTCCTTGTGTTATTTATTGTGATGGTGCATGTTATCCCCACTTTTTAGGGATAACTAGGAGATCATGTCTCGAGGCCCACAGGTCCTAGACATGGAGTAGCAAGAGCAGGATTGACTTGAGCATGGCCCTGGAGGGTTCACCTTTTCTTCATTCATCATCTTTTGTCTTGTCGGAAACAACAACATCCATCACCATCAGCTTGATCTTGTATCAGAAGAGGTTCTTGCTCCATGAGGTAATTGGACCAGGTATCATGGTATGTGTCACTTTTGATTATTGAAACCTTAAAATATATGCATCTGATTCCTTTTATCTCTAATAACTACTTGGATCTTACATTAGCCGACTTAACCATGCTTGGGGGAATTGACAGGGTGCCCTAGCAGCCTATGCCCATAAGTCTTGGTTTGACACTAGGGGAATTTCTGAAAATCCATCGTCTGCTCCCATCATAGCGCCACTGTTTCATCTTATCTCCCACTCATTTATCCCATTCCCCTTGTCTAGGCATTGGGTTGACCTATTTGCAGGATTGCACCTTGTCTCGTGGGAAGAAGGGGCTAAAGGCCCAGAAAGTNTCTCAGCAAAAAACAAGAGGGACCCAGAAAATAACAAAACAAGACATAGTCAGAGGATAGGGGGTCTCATCACGAGCTAGCCTATTAGGTCCATGGGTACCTAACAGTATGACATTGCCACCGTCTGGTTACCATGCCAGGGCAGTGACTTTTGGTTTGATTTCCAAGGGAAAGGGGGTCTCATCAAGATCCAACCTTCTCATCTCTGTGAAAGTACTTGTGGGTAACGCTGCCAGCTCTGGTCACCATGCCAAGGTAGTGTCCCCTAGTTAGTTCTTAAACAAAAAAAGAAAATAAAAGAATAAAACAAGAATAAAAAGAATAAAGGCAAGAATGGGCTTGGAAAAAATGCATCCATGACAGGTACAACTCGCCTTCTACAAAGGCACCCATAGGTGACACTTATGCATCCTTGGCCCTAACTGCACCCACATGTTTGGACATCCCCTAACCACATCACCTCACTTACATGGCTTGGA
>JASDQU011444025.1:0-12477 GCA_032191745.1 Picea mariana
TTAATTGCAACAATAAAATCATTCCAAGAGGTTAAAATTTTACCATGCTTCTTCATGTCCTCCTGAGTCTTGGATTCCCACCAAATGAGTGTTGCACTATCCAATCTTAAAGAAGCAAGCTGAATTTTGGTTTCATCATCTTGAATTTTTTGTATTCTACAATATACCTCAATCTAACGTATCCAATTATCTAATTTCTCAGCATTAACTTCTCCATTGTATATTGGCAATTCGAATTTAATATCAAGCTTTAATGAAGGAATTTGCGAAGGAGTTTTACCATGTCCCTTTGGAGAATTCAGAAGAGGTCTTGAACTGGTAGAAGAAGAATAAGAAGAAGATGATGGAGGAGAGGGTGGTGTTCCCTCCATTTCCATTTAAAGTTTTATCACCACTGTCTCCTTTATGCTTTGAAGGGTTGGAGCCTTCACCTTGCAACCTTGTATTCCTTTCTATCGAGATCTTCATCATCTCTCTCATTTCCATGACATCTTTTCTGAGATCTTCATCTTCTGCAGGAACATGTTCATGACTCTCTTCATGAGCCATACTTGGTGAATGCCTCCTTGAAACTTGCCTTGATGGTATATGCTTCCTCCTTGAAGGATGAGAACTTGGCTCCACAAGTTGACCTTCTCCTCTTGTGAGTTTCAACCTTGTGAGCATTAGAAAACAAAACACTTGCAAATAATCAAATCTTCAAAAACCTATGCTTTGATACCAACTTGATCTAAAACTGAAGAAGACTTGTAAACTTGAAAATATTTGCAAGTTAAATTTTATGTGTTAAAAGAAAATGGATCAACTTTGCAAACACATCTTTAATAGGATTTACTCATTCAAGATGCATATAAATAGCATCATAATCAATGAATAGAAAACACATAACACAACAAATGATAAAGGAGTTCACCCCTCTCTTGGGCTACATCTCCTGGTCCAGCTTCTAATGGATCATTTGTATTATTTGCTCAAAGTGCTAAAAAATGTGCTTTACAATGCTCAAAATGACCAATAGACTGCTCCAATGGCTTCAGAATGTCCAAAAACCCCTAGCTGGGCTTTTTTGGCACCTCGTTTGGCCAAAAAACAAAGAAGATAGGCTTCCTTGAAGTCTCCTCTTCAAGCTTGCTGTCTATGCATCTACAAAACACACCTCTCTGGCTCAACCTAGCCCACACGCAATTAAAGTGTGAAAACCTAGAACCGGGTGCAACAACACCACCAGTCCAAACTTTCGAACCGTTTACACGCTGGCCCTAACTACCAAGGCCCGTGGGCACATGATAGTCATACGACCGCGCGCCAACACACAACAGGGATAACGTTTAACAACCGTCATAACCGTATGTCAAACCCGCGCGCATTGGTATAGTGGTCACATGGTATGCCAAACCACACACATAAATGGTTATAATATATGGTTACAGTGGTAACCACCGCAACACTGGTCGCATACAATACAACATATGACTATGGGCCGGGGCTTAGCCCCGGCCCGACCCACGCCCAAATGCACATTACAACAATGTTAATTACAATATGTGGAACATATATAACAAGGAACATGCGTGGGCGCGCCGGTTGGGCGGCCTTTCCCAAAGCTTTACCCTGCCCAAGGAGGTCACGGGGTCGACTCCTGCTGAGTGCAAAGGTTTTAACAAATAAACAAGTGACACGTGGCGGCCTGTGATTAGGCCACGTGTCGCATTCCCATTTGCTGCCAAAACACGTCATATGCCATCTGTCCATTAAATGTCTACCACATCAGTGTACGGTCTGCCATGTCATCCATACGGTCTGCCACATCATCGTCCGTACGGACTGTACGGACTTGTATAGTCAACATCCCTTTTTTGCCTGTTTGCCATTTTGAACAGAACGCGATATCTCTCACTCTCAATGTCTGTTTGAACCCAAACGAGTTGCATTGGGTTCACAACGACGAGGCCTATTCTCTCGTCCGATTTGAATCAATTCCAAGCACTTTGAATTTTTGAGCAAAATTTGATCCCCTGATCAGAAGTTGATGTAGATATCCTTCTTTAACAGAAAATCCCAAATATCCCCAACCACGTCGATCTGATGATTCCACGTTGATCCGATGATTGTGATTTTTGGGGTGTGTATTCCTTGAGAAGCATAGACAAAGAATAAAGAATGGGATGCAAGGGGGTGGGGGCTCATCAAATTTCCATCCCAGCCAATTTCCAGAAGTCAAAGATCATATTGATATATCAAAAAATGTGAGTTGGTTTCTTTCATTTAGCCAAGTTTTAAGAGGAATAAGCGCCAAGTTTTAAGAGGAATAAGCTTTGAGAAGCTCTCAACGAATTGTGACCCATTATGCTATTTTTCCATATCCTTATATATTTTCCATTTCTTGGAACCCATGTGAGTTTTTCCCAGATTAGAGGGATTTCGATTTGAATAAACTCCATACATGGGATCCTTTTTGGTTATTTATCTCCCCTTCTATACATCTTTTCCTTCTTGACCCAATAAAGTACTTTTTCCAGAATACCTTTTTCCACCAACCAACTTTCCCAATAATCAATCTCCATACCATTTCCCCCATTGCTAAGTTGAGAAGCGTTGGATCTCTAATGTCCAGACCTCCTTTGTCTTTGGGTTCTCTTAGAATTGGCTAGATTACCAGGTGATATTTCTTTGTGTCAAATTTACCTTCATGCCACAAAAACTTCTCAAATCTTAAGCTATTCTTTTCTTTACTCCAATTAGAGCCAACATAGCATAGCACTGGAAGACATGGAGGGAAGAAAGAACATATTTGACAAGAATGGTGTGTCTGGATGGATTTAACCACTATGAGCCCCACTGCTGAAATGTACTATTGATTTTGTCTAGGATGCTTTTCCATGACTGGGATGATGGGTTACTTAAGGAGAGAGGCATACCATGGTACTGGAAGGAGGTCCACTTTTCTTGAAAGGGAAACTTCATGATTTTTGAGATGCATTGTAGGAGTTGCAAACTTGCATTCCAATCAAAAATTTGACTCTTTTGCTTGTTGAATTTCCCCCCTGTAGCACGAATAAAGGAATAAAAAATAGACTTGAACTTGGATGCAATAACAAAAGAAGCTCCTCCAATCAACATGGTATCATCCACAAATTGCGAATGCTTTATGATATTTACTCTTACAAATTTTATTCTCATTAGGTTACCAATTAACCTCTCATAATCCAACATCCTACTCAAGGATTCAACCATCATAATATAAATAAGAGGGAAGAGAGGGCATCCTTGTCTCAACCCTCTACTAATATGGAAGAAACAGACTAGCCTACCATTCACTAGCAGGGAAATCCATGGTGTGCTAATGCAAGAATCTATCCATCTAATGACCAAAGGAATGAAGCCGAATTTGTGCATGACATCAAAGAGGAATGAATGGCTCACTCGATCAAAGGATTTTTCCATGTCTATTTTGATTATCATACCTTTATCCTTATTAGCTTTACTGGAGTGGATAACCTCTTGAACTAGAATTATATTGTCTAATATCTGACTTTTCTACATGAATCCCCCTCGGTTCTATGATATTATCATTGGGAGCACCTTCCTTAATATGTTTACCATGATTTTCGTCATTATTTTGTAGGAGGCATTGCATTGAGAGATGGGTCAAAACCTAGAAAATGAAGAAGGGTTTGACTCTTTTGGAATCAAAGCTAAGAAAGAGGAATTTGTATTACCCCCTAGCCCATAATAGTTTTGCGCATACCTTAGCATTCATAATAGATCATACTTATTTAACTCCCAACATGCTCTATAGAAATGTATGGTAAAGACGTCTGAACCTGACACCTTGTCCGGATCTAAGATCCAAACTATATTAACCACTTCATATTCTTCGATTTGATTTAGAATATTTGCATTGTTCTACGGGGAGACAAGCAAGGGGGTGTTGTTGAGAAGTTTAGTAGTAATACTTGGGTCTGCTCCCTCCTATTATGAATATAGAGCTTGAAAATGCTCCTTGGCTACAATTTTTATTTCCAGAAATTTGCAACCTTTCTACCATATTCTAATGCAATTTATTTGATGCTATTCCTTTGCCTCCTAGCCCTGGCTTTATGGTGAAAGAAGGTTGTGTTGCGATCCCTAGATTTTAACTAGAGGCTTCTTGACTTAAGTCTCCAATTTTCTTCTTCAACTCTGAGAGTTTTGACAAATTTTGTGCTCTACTTGCTGTATCTCTTTTGTCACTTGTCCTACTTCTACCTTTTCTTGAACTAAATTAAGTTGATAGAGCAACGTATCCTTTGAGGATGGGGATGAGTATGGGTGTTAAAGCCAATTTTTGAGAGCCAATTTCACTGACCTCAACTTCTGCTCCCAAATGTAAATAGGTGATCTCACAATCCAAGTGCGCTAGGAATTAGAGATAATGTCCATCTCTTTTTAATCTTGCAGACACAAATGGTTAAATATGAAGGGGAGGGGACCATAATCATGGGAATCTTCAAGAACAAGAAGAATTGGTTAATGATAAAAATTGGCAGAAGGAATTATTTTAGAAGAAATGAGAAAATATTGAGATAAAATTTTTCTATGAACCAAAAAATGATCCATCCTTGCTTCTATATTCCCTGACCCAATTCTTTTATTTGACCAAGTGAACTTCCCTTTGGAAGGATTAATATGCACTAGGTCCCATTCAACCATTAGGTCCTCTAGATTTTCATGGAAAGGATCTCTCACAACGTTGCTCTCTCTTTTCTCCTTATTATTCAGAGAGACATTGAAGTCTTCTCCTATGATGCTATTATGTGACTCTTCTGAATTTTGGAGAGACAAGAGCGAGTTCCAACAAAATTATTTTTCTTTGTAAGTCATCAACATGTAAACATTTACCGGAATAAACTTCTTTCCTATTTGGATATGTACAAAACTAGTAAGAAGCCAGTGTTGGGTACTAAAGGAGTTTACTAGCTTCAAAATAGTAATGTTCCATATTATACAGAGTCCCCCTGAAGCTCCTTGAGAACTTATTGCAATACCCTCTTTAGCACACCATTGCTTTTTACAAGATAAAAAAACTTTGGAGCCTTCATATTCATCTCCTGGAGTAGAAGAATTTGGGTTTTTTAGATCAAATGAAGCCCCTCAATGATTCACCTTTGTTCTTACTCCCTAACCCTCTGCAGTTCCAAGAGATAATTTTCCTTATTGGTGACTCCACTAGGTAAATGTGAAAATGAGCCTTATTTGCCCATAAATAGACCAATTTTGGGCCTTTTTGGGGCCTGAAACGACCAGTTTTAAGCATGTACTGAAAACACACCTTTCATTACTTCTAATTCATGCTTTGATATTGTATTTTATGAGTTTTCATTATGTTATTGAACCTAAGGTCTAGTGTTTTTGAATGTTTTTTATAGGACTTGGTGACATTTTATTTGGTATTTTCTATGGTAGTGTCCACTGAACCATGATGTATGCATTCCGAGATAGAATATAGTTATAGGTTCTTCCCTACAATCCGATCTTGCATTATCAACCATCCCTTTTTTCGTCATTGTACCTTAGGTTCAATCTCGCTAGGTTGCGACATTAACCCTTCTCTTTATTGCATGTCGTAACTTGTGTAGTAGTGTCTACCCTTCATGGGCACCCTAGTTAGCATTCCCTTTTCCATTTGGTTCCCATGTTGCAATTATTTGTAGGTCCGGGAACCCATATTTATCCCCACCATGACTAAAATTTGAGACCTCATTCTTCTCTTTTAATATTTTCCTGACCATGTCTTGAAGGGGTTTCTGTCATCACTTATAATGATTTATGGTTGCATAAACTTATTATTTCTTATCTCCTAGCGCACACTGCTATGCTATTTTTTTCTATGATCCCACTTATCACCATTTTAGTCACATTTGACCTCTTTCCATTTTCATTGATTTGCTTTTGTTTTGCGACCTTTACCCTTGGATAAAAATGCTATGAGTGGACATCACATGCCCAATACATTTTTTGCATTTTATTTGCATAAGTCTATTCCATGTGCTTGGAACATATTAGCATGCCATTGAGCTACTCATTTTATCCACTTGAGCATAATTTTACCTCTTTCCATGCTCATAAAAACATGAAAAATACACACGGAGAATACTTTTATATCTTTTTTGCACTCATAAAACCATAAAAAAGACACTAAAAAACAAAAAAAATAAAAAAAAGAGGGGGAGAGGGGAAGAGCCTTGACCCATATCCAGTTGAGTGGCATCCATCAGTCATTATCTCCCTTGAACAAGGCACCTATTTGCATCTTTGTCTTATAGTTTGGATTTATCTTGCCTAGGAGTTGTACCATGATTATGAGTAATTTAATCCTCTAATTGGTTACTCTTCCACTCACTATGGAGAGTGATTCAATGCCTCATGTGTTGTTGCAATAGTTTGTTGGTCCTCTTGAGTTAGTGATGCTAAGTCATCATTATGTTATGCTATATGTTCAAGGGAATAGTAAGCATGAGTCGACCATTATGTAGTCTTGTTCACCTTTCATGTCGTCCATCCCTATGTTAGTTGTACTTGGTGATTTATCTCTTCACATAATCTCTCAATTATAGTTTCTTGTCAATTGATGGGGTATACATTAAGGCCCTCTTTAGACAAACTTCCTGGTTCCTTGATCCATAAGATCCTTCCTTATGCCACTTGTTTCCATGTATTTTGATAATGTATCTCAGTCATCAATTCCTCTTTCGACCTCACACATTAAGGGGAATCTGTTACACATGTATTTGTGACCCTAGGACTTGAAGAGAACCAAATGATGTTTTAATGTCGAAATCATGAGAACATTTGTTGTAAATCACCACATTTGAGCCTGGTTGTGCCTTTCCTAAGAAGAAGGGTAGTTGGTTGTGGAATCCTCATAGATAATTTAATGCCAGTCACTGGTTTCCCATACACAGCCTATGGTCACACCCTCGATCTTCTAGATTTGGAGAGTTCTAAGGAGATCAATGAGAGATGGGTTGGCCTTGATGCATTATTGAGGATAGAACTTATGCATGACCTATTTCCAATATTATCTACATTCCTATAAAGAGAGGCCAAATTGAGGGAATGGGAACGTAATATCATAGCTAATACAAGGGTCCTCACGCTAGTGAAAATAAATCAAGAGTCCTTTCATAATAATTTTCTAGAGAGTTTAGCGGTGGGCATCAACACAAGATAGATCATAATCCTAGGTGAGAGAGTCCATTATATATTTTTTCCGTGATATAGATATTTTCCTCACTTCTTCCAATCAAACAAGGTTGGCTAAGGGAGAGCTCAAGGAACTTGGAGCTAGGAGTGTAACCAAAGACTCAAGGTAAATCTTCACTTGTCGTAAATCTTTTCTATTAATATAGATCTATGTTATTTCCCCCCTCCAAACATTGTGTCAATCATTGTTATGTTATTTATGATTAAATTTTGGTATATCTAATGGTTCTTGAGGTATTATATTAGATATATTTGCATGAAATTATATTTTATGTGTTAAAAGGATTGAGAAAGGCCTGTTGTTTTTTGTGTGTGTAGGTAACACCTGTAAGAGGCTGCTAGGAGCTATATATCGAGAGCTTCTTCATAAGTATATGATTGGATAACCACTGGGAAAAATGTAATCTATCCTCCTTCTAATCTCTCTTAGAATAGTTTATGTGTGCATTGGATCTAGGTGGAATCCACATTGATCTATCCTACGGTCTGTTGCTAACTATAATAAGGTCAGTGAGAGGGATTTTCTATTCATAGACAAGTTTCTCTACAACAATTATGGCTTCTCTTTCATAATGTTTTGCCTCTTTCTTCATTCAAATTTTTAGTGTGTCTGATGCATGAATGAGCTTAAAATTCAATCATATTCCTCTTTAACAAATCTACAATAAACACTTCAACTATTGCAAATAGCATTAAAAAACAAGTAAATGGTGATGAAGAAGAGAAACGTCGTCGACACAAATCCTCCATGAATTCATTTGCAATAAAAAAGTTAAAAGATGGAAATTTTAGTGCATAACAACAAAAATTGAAAGGAGAAGAAAAATTGAAATTACAAACTTTGAAGCTCTTTCCTCTTCACTCTAACAATAACAAAGAATCCAAAAAGATTTGGAATTCATTTTATTCATGATTTTCAATCCTCCAAAAACTCATTCACAGAGAACTGATTTTAAAAAATGAAAGTGTTGGCCTGAGATGAAATTAACATTGCATTTTGAATCCATAGCTAAAAACGTTTGTGCTTGAAAGGGTTTTTGCTTGGGTTTTCTCATGTAAACATACAAGCTGCCCACTAAACCCCAAAATGCTACTTTGGTAACCATTTATCCTGCAAATTGATTCTTCTTGAGATGCACACTCTCTCTCATGCTTCCAATGTTGAGCATGGCTACAAAAAAGTGGCGTATATGAGGTTTGAGACCCAGGGTTAGAAAGGATTTACCAAAAAATACCCCATAGGCGCCAACATATTCAATCTTCAAGGGTTGAAGAAGGTCTCACCCGAGACACCTTGAGAATCACTGAGACAGTAGGTTTTGTGAAAACTACGAAGGGATTGTATAGATAGAATACATTTTACTCATACCCATGCAATCATTTCACATTCAATCATAACATCCACATGAGTGCTACACAAAATAATAAATAATCGACATACATTCAAACCAGAATCCATAATATATAGAGGAAAAGGTGCTTCATGCTTCATTCATTAATGTCAAATTCATTCAGATACATTTCAATATACAAAAGCCAAAGCCTACTCAGATCCCATTCAAAGTAAAATAGAGACGTGCAATATGTTCAGATCTCAATCTAATTTCTCTCTCATATTCACATAACATCCCCTAAACAACTAGTGAAGAAAAACATAACTAGAACTAAAACACTGCTTTTCTAAAACCCTAAATCATCCTAACTTAACATGACAATGAGCTACTAGTTCACCAAAAACACAACCCTTAGATTTTTGCATGCATTCCCTTTATCTCTACTAGAGTGTGGCAATCATAACAACCTTGTTATCTCACTCACAAACTCGACCATGGCCAGTCGAGTTGCTACAAAATCAATTATAATTATTAATGAATATATTTGAGGATTTGGCATGCATGCAAATTTCACAATTCTTTGCACACATTACAAAACTGGTTGGCATGCATAGTAGAACACAGGTTGGCATAGGCGCCAAATCTTGGTGTTGTGCGGTGAAAAATCTTGGCACACACACATTGCCAACTTGTGGCATGCATGCATTCTTTCCAAAACCTTAGGATGCCAATAGACCCCCAACACTATTAGTTGGCTCATCCTCAAGCCAAATATGTTGCTTCATCATAAGCTCACTAATGAAGCTTTAGAACCCTAGAGTCATACTAGTACAACCTCTTTAGTGGTCCCTAAGTAGGTGAAATTGGTCCATCACTGTCTAGTGTGGTGGATCTATCAAAATATGCATGTCTCTCCAACCCATGCGGTCAAAATGTGAAGTCTTATTTCCTCAAGGATATCAAGCTTTCCATTGTCTATCTCGGTCTTAAGCTCCGCATAAATCTGGTGCCTCCCTTGCGCTTTCCCATCATATTTTTCTTGTCTCTCACAAATTGTGGAAGAATGGTTGGGATTAGGGAAGTTGCACCTTATATTGGGGACAACCATGAGAAACAAACTACCTTCTTCAAAATTGGGGTTGGTCCATTTCCTAGTGATCATTTGCTCCCACTTGTTGGGGTATGGAATGTTGTCTGCATAAGATTCAAAGCATAATGCAAAGAACCATGTCACATCCCAACTATTTTTGTTGGAACATTGTAAGCTAGGTCCCCTACCCAAGAGATGTTTGTGGATGTGGTCTATTCACAGGAACTCAACAGTTGGTACTTGGGACATTGTTGCTGTTGACACTGTATCATGTTGCTTCTGCTGGTTGGAGGTAGATATTGCTTCAAACAAATCCTTGGGTAGAATGAATCTCCAACGCTGATAGCTCCTAACGTCTATGCCTTTATCTGTCATTGGATGGGAAATGGGTTCAACTCTCTGAGTTGTCTCAGACTGCACCCCGCTCTCTAAGATATTTGGACTTTGTGGTCTAATCCTCATCAAAAGTTATTGGTAGCGAGGTAATGGTAACTATAAATAACCGTGTTGGTTACTTCTCCCATGTGGGACATTATCTAACTGTGCATCCAATTCCCAGGCTGTTACGACGAGCGTCTATCATTTGTACCTATTGCTATCTTGATGTATCATCGCACAACCTTCCTACCTATATGTTGTCACATTCACTTGTGTTTCTATTCATCCACATGTGGGAGATAGCTATCTTATCCTATAACATGTACGCTGTTAATTATCACACCAACTTGGCCAAATCTTCCAAATATTGGGAAGTGAAAACTTTTCCTTTCCCATGGATTACCTAACTACCTTATCTTAGTAATCATTATTTCTAGATACATGCCTTTACTCCTACCTACCTAACCTCTATCCTACGCTAAAAACGAAACTGCATCCATTCATAGTGCATCCGACTCTTACGCGCCATAATAAACCTTCAGTCAACTTCCATTGATCAATCCTTTAAGGGGATGACCCTGCAACATTCAAAACTTTGTTGTACCTGGCTCACTAATGTAAACCAGTCTAAAGGGTCCTAACTAGAACATGCGTAACTTTCTAAGGTGCTCCAAGAATTTTTTTTCACACAATAATACCAAAGATAAGTGTTGTAGAGTCTTACACTGAATGTTGCAGTCATGCTATGCCTCCTGTCTCTACTTCTCGACCATATGGATGTGACCTGCAAACAATTGGTCTTCTTCTAGTTCCAATATCTCATCCAACCCCTTTTGAAGGGACCGATCGTCTGACATCTGTGTTGCGATGGAAATTCACAGATTTGGTACCACAAATTCTAAGGGCATCCCTTCTTACCATAGACAAACCTAAAAGGTGTATTCTTAGTCAATCACTTGTAGGTCATTCTGTATTCCCATAATACTATTTGAATCCGCTAATCCCAGATGTCACTATACATTACATACCATAGTGAGTGCATGCTCTAATATATTGTTAAATGCTTCGACCATTCCATTGGCCTGGGGGTGATATGCTGTACTTCTTTGGTGATGGATCATGAACTCCCGAGTTAGTGCACAGATGGTGTCATTCAAAAAATGTGTTCCCTGAAGGCTCATCAACACTTTTGGGCATCCAAACTTGGTGACCATATTTTCAAAGATGAAGCATGTGGCGGTATCTATAGTAGAATATTTCATCGACGTAGCTTCTAACCAACGGGTCAAGTATTTTGTTGTGGTAATAATGTATCACACTTTGGTTCTACATGCAAGTGGATTGATCAGACCCATGAAATCAATTTCCCATTTTTTAATCAACTCTAGCACGGTGACCAGGAAAAGTGGCACTTCTTCTCTTCTTGAAGGCTTCATCTGTTGGAAAATGTCACAACACTTGCAATATTCCTTAGTGTCTTCAAATACTCATGACCACCCTAACCTTGTGCATAACACTTTCTTCATAGTTTCCTTTTCTGTGTTGTGTCCCCCCATAATTCCTTCATGGGCCTCATAGAGGACCATGTCACACTCATGCTATAATACACACCTACATAGGATCCCATTTGCACTAATCTTGTACAAGTTCCCTACGATCAACTGGTAATCAACGCTCGGGGTCATCCATTGTATGCGCTGCGTCTGAGTATATTCTTTTGATGTGTGACATGTTGTTAAGTATGCTGCAATATCTACTATTTGATCAGACACTGCTTTGAACTTGAAGAGCTATGCATTAGGGAGATTATCATCTAAACTGCCTCCAACTTTAATGTTGGGTTGTTATATTCTTTGCAGTGAAATTCTAGTCGAGGTGGATCAACTGACAGTCGAATTCGAAGGAATCAACAACAAGACAAAGGTCGAGGTGGTTCAACCGAGTAAAGTTGAAGTTGAAGATATCTATAGCAAGTCGAAGGTCGAGGTGGTTTGACTAGGTAAATTCAAAGTTGAAGACATCGAAATCAAGTCAAAGGTCAAGGTGGTTCAACCAGGTAAATTCGAAGTTGAATATATCGATAGAAAATTGAAGAGGTCAACTGACATTGGTCGACAGGCAAGCATGTGGCCGAAACTGACTGAAGACCGAATGGGGCCAGCTGGTAGTCAATTGGTAATCCGACTTGGTAGTAAATTGTAAAGGAATACCGAGATTCGCAGGATTTGTAGCCAATGATCTGCGTGGATATGTAACCATTTTTGGGCGCCTTGTATTTAGGGTTTTTCCTACTGTAAAACATATACATAAGGGGTGTTGTAATTTTGGAAAGGAAAATAACTAATCAATAATCATATAGGTTGCTGGTCATGCAGATGTCAGCCGAATTGGCTACAAGGTTGTTTTTGTGTAAATAAAGAAGGTATGATG
>JASDQU011444025.1:12497-23234 GCA_032191745.1 Picea mariana
TTTTGGGCGCCTTGTATTTAGGGTTTTTCCTACTGTAAAACATATACATAAGGGGTGTTGTAATTTTGGAAAGGAAAATAACTAATCAATAATCATATAGGTTGCTGGTCATGCAGATGTCAGCCGAATTGGCTACAAGGTTGTTTTTGTGTAAATAAAGAAGGTATGATGTCGATTGTATCTTAGATGTAGACAAAGGTTAGGCAGGTAAAATTTTATTATGAATGAATAAGACAACAAGAGAGAATAAAGATCAAGGAATGATGGTTTTTCCATTTGGGTTTCCAGTGTAAAATCTCCATGTACTATGTGTTTGCTTTGTCATTTACTTTCTTTATCTTTCTTCCTCACTTATGCTAGGTTTAGTGTGGAAGTGTTATTCATTTCCTAACATGTGGTATCAGAGATTGGTTTAACAACCTTGGATGTGAGCTAAAACCTAGGTCCAACAAGATTTGTAAGTCAGAAATCTTTAAAGATTGTTTTAAAGAATGACGAGCAACTCGAGAATAGAGATTGAAAAATTCAATGTCCAGAATTTTGAGCTTTGGAAGCTTAAAATTTAAGATCTCATTGTAGATCGAGAACAATGGGCATCAATCTGTCCAGGTACCATTCCGATAGGTATGGCGATGAAAGAATGGGAGAAACTCGAGAGAAGGGCAAGGAGTGTGATTCGAATTTGTCTTGTAGATTCGGTACTGTTGAATTTCTCAAGTTAAGATTCGACCAAGAAACTGTGGGACAAGTTGGGGAGCTTTTACCAGTCGAAATCCCTGGTAAACAAGTTGTTTCTAAAAAATAAACTATATCTTCTGAGGACGAGTGAGGGAATTTCGGTGACTGAGCATTTAAATGCGTTTAATACCATTATAATCCAATAATATTTTGTGGATATTAAAATCACCGAGGAGGATAAATGTGTTACCCTATTATATTCTTTACCAAATTCTTGGGATAACTTAGTCATGGATATAGTGAGTAATACAAACACAATAGCGCTAGAATACATGGCTGCATCTATACTGTTAGAGGAAATGAGAAGGGAGAACATGGAATGATCGACCAACGATTCTTTAATCATGAGAGATCGACCAATTGACAAAGATAAAGGAAAATTCTCCGATAGAAAGTCTAATTCGAAGGGTAGATCTAAATCCCCTGTTCATTCGACGAGAAGATGATGGAAATGTGGTAAATATGGGAATTACAAAAGGGACTGTGAAGGCAATGGAAGTCAGTACAAGATCTAATGAGAAGCAGTCTACTGAGAGAAAGACGACTCCAGATAAGGGACACGATGTGTGTTAGCACTAGAAGTCACACCTAGAATGTTGTAGGTGTAAGCCTAATACCAATTAGAATTTGAATAATTAAATCAATTTTATGGTTTTTGGATCAACAAGAAAGAGCAATAAAGAGGGCAACAAACTGTCTGCAGAGACATTCCATTGGGCATGGAGTCATAAACACCCTACAAATCAAAGGAAATCAAGTTGCATACCAGAAAAAAGGGCTATATAATGATGAAAATAAGAATGGAGTAGATGAGACTAAATAAAATATTCATCAAGCAGTGATCCTCTCTGCAAAATGAATTAAAATAATACTTGAACATAAATCATGAAAGGAGGCAATCACTGCAAATCCTTTACAACTCATGAATTCTCCTACCCATGGAAAACCATTGGTCTTCAATACCTGCAATATATTCAAGCAAGAGGATGAAAAAATAAATGGAAAACAAAGAAGACAATATGATAAACAACTCTCATCAATATTTAATGGCAGAAAATGTGATTACAAATAGGCCCTCAGGCTTACAGATAAGTAGCTAAATTTCCCCTCAATCTCTCTCCTCTCTTGGATCATGAACTCCACCCTTTAATCAACAAAAAAACTTCTATCTATAGTGTATGATTCCTCACTACTCTAAAGAGGTCGAATCCCAAGTGGTTTCATTGGATTCCCTTTTCTCTAGGAGTTGTTACAACAAGGTGAAATAGAAAATCCACCTAGCTCCTACTTTTTTGAGATCTTGTCTATTGTGATAAATTCCTTTTGAAACAGGTCATGCCGCTTGTTCTGGTAATAAAAAAAATGTCCCTCATGTCCAAATACCTCCTAGGAAACCATTCAAACCCCCTCAGACAAGTGCCATCCCTCCTACAACTCATATTTATCAGACTATTAGAGTTTGCAACTCAATTTCAGGATTCACTGCAAACTTTCCTATAGGTGATGTTTTCAACTTTTCTCCGAAACGACGAACCGGATCGGTATTATTTTTGGTCATAAAGTCAATGTTATTATGATTCATCTCCATAAAATTATTTAGAAGAACCCAGATCGACAATTAAAAGTTATGATGAAAATACGATTCTGTTGTGTACTAATTTGCTATAAACTATTTCAATTTAGCAGTTCACAACGCCTCTGCAGGATGCGTTGCGAACTTTCCTGTAGGTGTCATTTTGTCTTTTGATCACTACAATTGATGTCAAAATAATGGATACAAGATTCAAACCTCTATTGATGCCTTGTATAATCTCCGATCCATGTAGGATGACTCCCAAAAGCAACAAGTGAACAAAATCATGAACATCATAAGACAAAAATATTCTTTAGAGTTGTGAACCAACATATATGAGGAACCATGATAAAGCTGATATACTGCTGCAAAAAAAAATGGTGGCATATTTTCTCTTTTAATGTTGCACTTCCTTCCTTTGGTGAGTATCCGTGAAAACTAAATCAAAACCACCCTCTGATAACAACTGCTACCAGAGTAAGTGATGGAAACTGACAATTTAGGTTTTATTGCTTGATTTATAAGAATAAGGGTTTGCTAGAAAAATGATTTGTGCTTAAAGAAATAATGCAGAATCTGAAAGAGACTAAAACTAAGAAATGGAGGTAAAGATAACAACCTAAAACTGAAATAAACCTCCAATAGATAAATTTACAAGTGATTGTGTAAAATAGAGGGTCCGTAGCACAGTTTGTAGTGAATTTGGAGTTTACAACAACTGGGGTTTGCAACGAGTAGGGTTTTGACAATAGGATTTTAGGTAAAACATGAAACAAGTACCTAACATCAAATCCCACTCCCTACTATAGAGAACCAAGCCTATCAACCTTTTAATCTTCCACCATTGACCTCTTAAGAGAGTTTGCATTGAAACAATATGCAACACTAGTTACAATTTGCAGCGAGCTGAACCAGTCTACAATGCCTTCTTTACAAAAGGAAAAGAAGATATAAAATGATAAAACATCCCTTTGAAAATGACCCTTTAGAGTTGCTTTGATGATGTGATGGCACTGAAAACTAGAGTTCATCATATGTGCTAACATCTGGCTCCATAGGGGATGGAGACCTCCTTGTGAGGTTCCAAGAACATTTGCAGTTCCAGTGCCTTATCTGTCTGTTGAATATGATTCTGATTTCAATAGTTGTTCACCTGCTTGCAATTTAAGTCATCTCATAGAGACCAGCTACTATTACATTGAGCCTGGAGTCATTATCTCATTCCAAACTTTTACAACTTTCTCAAACTGAAAACAAACTGTTGAAAACTAACCTCAAACTGTAATCTAACCACACTATGTAAACTGAAGGAAATGCATGAAACATCAAGCTTATTTATTTACAATTCCTATACTAACCAACTGAAAAACCACTTTTTTCATGTAAATACAAATTTCCAAAATATCCAATCAAGTAATTGATTTCTTGGCATGACTTTATGCTTGCTGCTGTCTGCGAAAATTTAAAAAGAATTTAATGTATGCAACAAAAAATTCTTAGACAACTCATACTCACAGTAGCAAAGAAACACCACACCCAAACTGTTAGTATGTGAAGCTTTTGAAAATAAAGACTCCATCCAATCGACTATTGGATTATGAAACTCATGACAAATTTTTTTAGGCTAATACAAAGGACAAGGCTGCCACTGTACTGAATCTGGTATGTGAATAACATTATGATCTCTCATATTTTGAAAAATAAAATACTGCTGCAATATATTTCCACCGTTGTCAAATATTTCAGGTGAAGGCTGAAAATGAAGCTTGTCTTCATGATCTTTTACAGGAGTAAGTATATTTTCAAATTTATCATAAACAGGTAAAATTTGAACACACACAAGCTCATGGACCTGTTTATCATCCTTCTCTTCAATCACAGGTGAAAACACATCATAGGAAACCTCTTGAAAGACCCGAGGAAAATCTTCTTCTGGAACTATTTATTCATGAACAACATCATTTTCATAGCTATCATATGCTGATGTATACATTAGTTCTTTGGAATCTGATTACTTAAAAGAAACAACTTGATCTTCATGAAAATTTGGAATAGCCTCAAAACTGCTAGAGACATTCGAGTCAAGGAAAAATGTGTCTATGGTGTTGCTATCACCAACATCCTTATCATTAAAACAATCAATAGACTCTTATTTTGAAACTAAAAAACTAGAGAATGTTTTACACGGGGATGATTACTCCTCTACATGCTCATTGTTTTTTTCTGCTTCATCCTTATAACTAGAAGAATTACTAAATGAATGCTGGATGTAGAATTCAAATTATTTACAACATTTTTAAAAAAGAAGATTAGTTGGATAAAATCTTTTGAAATGATGATGAAACATGGTATGAAATTATTGTAATGATGAAATACTTGAGGGAGGAAGAGATCTATACCATCCTCAAGCGTCTCCTTCTAGTGAATACATGAACATTTTCATGAGCACATCCTCATGATGTATATCTAACTGATCCATACATTTATGAAACATAATGAGGTGTTGTGCAGGATTATCCTCCTTCCTTTCTCTGAATACATGCATAAAATCTCCCCATTCCAATATATGAGGTACTGGATGTGGGAAACTAGGAGCTGCAGAAAAGTTAAGAGGTGCAAACCTCTGAGGCAAAACAACAACAAATGCCTTTGACATTCTGAAATTGTGGAGTCGCCACTGGATCTGTCCTTCATGGAGTCACTAGGTGAATGATGCAGTATGTACTATGTCAACAAACTTTGTTTACCATCAAATACTGGATCTAAGCTTTGTCGTTATCCTAGGAAAAATCTTCAACTTCATCCCCGGTAACAATGCCAAAAGTTTTAGCACTAGAAGTCACACCTAGACTGCTGTAAGTGTAAGCCTAATACCCATCAGAATTTGAATAATTAAATCAATTTTATGGTTGGTGGATGATCCGTAATGATCTTTTAAAGACTATGTTTAATTTTTAAAGCACGAGTTCATTAACCAATTAGGAATGATGAAAGAAGCATAAACTAATGAGATATCATAGAATCCATAATAAGAAATGCATATCTGAATGTAAGCACAAAGAATAAAAAAACCATAATATGAAAGTTGTTAACGGAGTGCGACAAGATTGCCTACTTCTCCGGGCCTTTGTCTCAGTGGGCGAGGCTTTCTTATTTATCTTCAATGATTCAAAAGTACATAAGAAAATTTTAAAATGGATTACAAACTGGCCTGGTTGTGTTCTTCTCGACCTCAATAATTCAACACAACTGACGGCACTGAAAACAGTTGAGTGTAGCTCCCGAAATTGGCCCACAAAGTTACCCTCCTCAATGGCTTCCCTACATAAAAATGGCTTTGGCTGTCAAATTCCTTATCATTTCTCCTGTTCTGAACTTCTATAATGCTTCCAAAAACCCCTGGTTTATATAGATTTTAAGTGGGTATCAACCTCCTAACTTCCTCCCAATATCTGGCCTCAAATCAGGCTCTAGATCTCCTAATATTGGGCAAAATCCATTAAAAGCAGGCTTAGAAATCAAGAAAATTTATATAATATGGTTTAAAACCCATATTTGGAAAATTATTGGGCGCAACCCCTTATCTTCGGCTCCAGGTCACATGGGACAGGGCCATGTGTCCATAGGCTGGTGCACCCTTGGTGGTTATCCCCCCAACTTCTGCCCTTGGTCGTTGTCATGGCCAAATGGCCATAGCCCTAACTCCCATATGATCCACTCCAGCCTTTAGATCTTGGTCTTTAGCCTATGGTCGGTTGGGGCTGGTCCACGTCGACCGGGGCTTATCCCCTAACACGCATCACATGCAACTCAAATATTTATTTGGCAGTATATGGTTAAGCTCTGCCAGGTAACTCGATCGGTTCGCCCCTTTCCATGAAGTTGTTAGTGTTTGTGGAGGTCAGGGGTTAGAATCCCCCGAAGGTTATAAATTTTTTTTGGACGAGCCGACATTGGAAAAATATGGGGTGCCATGTGGCAGCCTCTGATTGGGACATGTGTCACCCTGTGATTGGACCGTACCACACAGTCACCAACACATTCAACATACAATAAGAATGCCACGTCACCCCTGTACATCCGATTCAACTACCACATCAACTTTCGTACAACCCATTCACCTGCCCAGTCACCTGTCGTACAACCATGTGTCATGCCTTGTCATCATCTATACTACACAGTCACCCTACCACGTCACCTTCTGTACAACCACATGTAGTGCCTTGTCATCATCCATACTACACAGTCACCCTGACACATCAGAATCCGTATATCCTAGCTATCGTCTGTACTGCCAAGTGTCAACCTGCTATTGGGTCACGTAATGTACAGACTACCACGTGTCAAATCCATATAGGTACCAACTCAGTCCAAAAATGTCGATTTTGAGTGACACATGTCACCTCCTGGTGATGCCACATAAGCATGATGATGCCATCATGATGTCATGATGACATCACTTGTTGTGCTGCTGACATCAACAATACGTCCTGTTGACTTTGACTAATTGACTTTTTTTGCCAGTTTGGGAAATCAGTCAGAACACGATAACTTTTGCATACGACGTCCATTTGCGAAAAAAAATATATGGCTGGAATCAATGCGACGAGATAGACCCAATGGAATTGGTTTCATCCGATTTCGAGAACTTTGATTTTTAGGTCTTCCTGGATCCATTTTGGATCATGCCTCCCCACTAAGACCTTTTGGTCCTCCAAAAGGGTATTAACCAGTCATCAAGTGCAGGATAAGCCACCCCACTTGTTCTCTATCTTTAAACTCTGTCCTGTGCACCTGTCTCATAAAGATCAATTGAAAAAAAACCATGACAACTAACAACATATTGTTAGCCACTTGTACTCTTTCACATCTTATTGAAGCCACTACCATCTATGTTGAAAATATTAGTAGTGATAACATAAAAAATATGACTGCAAATGAGCTAATATGTTCGTAGTACTTGCACGACATTAGCTTATCTTGAAGAAAAGTATGATTGAACTTCCATTCTACAACCATCTCTTGTTCATGCTTAAGATCAATTGCTTTACTTGGCATAATTATAGGTGCGTTGCTTGCATAAACTGCCTTCCTTAATTGTTCCATTGTTTGTAGAGATTGATTTTCTTTGAAGTGATGAGCATGTACAACACATTCATTGCCTTATTTGATTAAGTGATATTGATTCTGTTCCCTGTAGAAGATTTCTTTGCGATCATAAAAATAAGGACTGCCTAAGACCATTCCACATTCATTGAGTGGCACCACATCACACGTTACCTCATCCACAAATTTTGATGAAATTGCAAACTTTAAAGTGCATTTCTTGGTTATGTGCAATTTATGATTGTTTCTTATCCATTTAAGCGAGTAAGGTTTATGATGCATCTTAGTGTTTATCCCAATTGTTTAACCACTTCCTCTGAAATCAAGTTAGATTGAGATCCAGTATCTATCAATGTATCGATCTTATTATGTTTCATTATCACCCTTATGTGAAATAACTTGCATCTAGAATCATATCCATCACCAATTTTACTTGTCAAACCAACTGGTATGATCTTAGTCTCATCACCTGAATCATATCCAAAGTCTATTGGCTGTGTTGCTGCTGCTGCTGCAACTATTTTCCTCCCTTTCCTCTCTTTTAACCAGTTCGGTCTCTTCTCGGGATGCAATTGCCAACAATGGTCATCATCATGCCCTTCTTTCTTGCAATGCTTGCAAGAGAGCTTCTCTTCCCTTCTTGTCACTGAATTTTATTTCTTTCCATTCCCCTTCCTTTTGTCCTCTTTTCTAGAAGATGATTCCCCTGACACACCAACTCATGTTTTCCCCGCTTCAATGTATTTTGCTTGAACAAAAACCTCATCAAGATTAGTAGGTCCAAACATAAATACAATGTTATGAATATTTGCAGGTAAACCTCCTATATACTTCATAAGAGTTTCTTAGGTATGTAATGGAATATCCAACATTAATTCCATCTTACATAATTCATTTGTGTATTCTTCCATTGTTTGTCCCTTTCTTAGTTTAATACCTTTCCATTCAATTAAATCATTCTCTTTATAACCCAAAGGATAAAATTGCTTTCTAAGTGCAAAAACAAAATCTTGCCATGATGGAAATACATTACCCACTTGTTGCATGCCATTTTGCAACTTGCTTTGCCACCAGATGAGTGTTGTGCCTGCAAGATGAAGCAATGCCAGCTTGATTTGATTTGCCTCATCCTTGATTTGTTGCACACTACAATAAAATTCCATCTGTTTGACCCAGTTATCAAGCCTCTCCGCATTGACTTCACCATCATACATGGGTAATTCAAATTTCACATCAAGCTTAAGCAAACGCATGTCATGTTTATGTTTATGGGAATGTTTTCTTGCAGTGGATTTGGAACTTGTACTTGAAGAAGAAGAAGTTGATGGAGGTGAAGGAGGAGGTTTAGGAGGATCCTCTCCTTCTTCGATTTTGCCTTGTTTATAAGATTCCCCTTGGAAAGGCCTCTTCCGTTCCAGGTAATCCTCATATAAGACCTTTACCATCTATAACACACCCACCACGGGTCTAGAAAATTTTCGGCTTTCTTTCCTTATTCTTGAGGGACAACGCTCCCCGAGATTCTAAGGAGCCTAGCGCAGACCCTCCTTTCCCTTTAAAGTTCCTCATATGACTGTGGCTATGCCCACAGCCCTTACCGAGAATGCACTTTTGCTATCGCGATACGGGGAGTCGTGAGGCAAGCGATCCCTTGCTCTCTTGACTTTCGAAGGGCTGAAACCCAAAATGGATCTAACCGCTTATCGAGATTAACAACAACTCGGAATAAGTTTGGTACTTTACCCTTCGGAGTTTCCGCCATCGGGATTTCAGGATGTACGATGACAGGAGGTCTCGCACCTGGGTTTCCCGAGAGCTAAAACTCCGAAACCTGCATACATGTATATATATATATATCGCTCAGCCTATTTTGGGAATTCACAAATCAGGTTTTCGGGATGCGCGACGATAGGAGGCCTCGCACCTGGGTTTCTTGGGAGCCAAAAATCCGAAACACCAAACTCTAAATGTGATCCACTATTTCGGGGTTTCCTCCATTGGGATTTCGGGGTGTGCGACGACAGGAGGTCTCACACCTGGGTTTCCCGGGAGCCGAAACTCCGAAACACTGAACTTTAAACATGATCCTCTATTTCAGGGTTTCCTCCATTGAGATTTCAGGGTGTGCGACGACAGGAGGTCTTGCACCTGGGTTTCCCGAAATCCGAAACTCCGAAACACCAAACTCTAAACATGCTCCACTATTTCAGGGTTTCCTCCATCAGGATTTCGCGAGTCAGGGTTTTGAGATTGGCGAATACATGGGGCCCGCACTTAGGTACCCCAGGTGCTGAAATACCGAAATATGATAACCTCTCCACACTCTATATTTTCGGGATTTCGCAAGTCGGGACTTCGAAACTTGCGAGTACAAGGAAACTTTCCGTTGGATATTCCGGATGTCGAAACACCGAAATATCAGGATTTAGCCACACGCTGTCATTTCAGGATTTTGCATGTCAGGATTTCGGGACTTGCGAGTACAAGGGAGTTCGCCTTTGGGTATTCTGGGTGCCAAAACACCAAAATATCGTAACTTATCCGCAAGCTATCATTTCAGGATTTCGCATGTCTGGATTTCAGGACTTGCGAGTACAAGGGAGTTTTCCCTTAGGTATTCCAGGTGTCAAAACACCGAAATATCGTAACTTATCCGCAAGCTATCGTTTTAGGATTTCACACGTCGAGATTTTGGGACTTGCGAGTACAAGGGAACTCGCCCTTAGGTTTCCCAGATACCTAAACTCTGAAATGCCACTCTTAAACCTGCTCATATCATTTCGGGGTTTCATCCATCGGGATTTCGCATGTCGGGATTTCGGGACTTGCGAGTACAAGGGAACTCGCCCTTGGGTTTCCCGGATACCGAAAATCCGAAATGCCACTCTTAAACCTGCTCATCTCATTTCGGTGTTTCATCCATCAGGATTTCACATGTCGGGATTTTAGGACTTGCGAGTACAAGGGAACTCGCCCTTGGGTTTCCTAGTTACTGAAACTCCGAAATGCCACTCTTAAACCTACTCATCTCATTTCGGGGTTTCATTCATCGGGATTTTGCATGTCGATATTTCGGGACTTGCGAGTACAAGGGAACTCGCACTTAGGTACCCCGGGTGCCGAAATACTAAAATTTCGAAGTCTAAGAGGAACATTCTCTCTTGTGCAGGGTTTTAAGACTTATGCCATAAAATCCTTCAGCAGACCCTTGGATAAACTTTCAAAAAGGGTGTCCCTGTGGGGAGATCTATCCAGGGCATTACTTGAGACAATTAAGGGAATAAATTTCACGAGAACAGACTTGAAAACTAAATCCATTC
>JASDQU011444026.1:5690-17117 GCA_032191745.1 Picea mariana
TCACAATTCACCAATATTAAATATTAGTTATAACCATGGTAAATATTAATAAATGATGAAAGAATAAATATTAAATGAGTATGATCATATACACAAAAAATTGAAAAATTTATATTTATTAAAAATATCCACAATTTAATTACCTCTTAGTTTCTTCATTGTACCTTTCGCCAACAACTGCTCCCTTTCAAATTTTTTGATAGAGTTCACATCCCAAATGCAATCCACTGCATGCATAGCTTGCGCTGCTAATTTAGGAAGATACTGACTAATATACACCATGGATTCATATACGATATATCCCTCCACCATAGAACCCTTAGGACATGCTCTTTTTCTAACCAAATCCTTCGATGATTTCAAGTGCCTCTCCACCATCCACATTGACCTTGTGTGTACAAGTCCACAAAATTAAATCTCCTCAACTTGGTGTATGAGGTAGTGTTCTTGTGTATTGAAAAATGTTGGAGGTAGATACTTCTGCATTTCACACATTAGCCAAGGAATTTCTCTCTTCCAATACTTTATATCATCTTCATGAATTTCTTTCAATGACAACCATATATAGATCATGATGCAATAAAATAACATGTTTCAACAAAACATATAAATACATATTACATTACAAGAAAAACACATGTCATTAAGTACAACTTTTTTTTTTTTTTTTTGGCATATATATTGCAATTACTTACCTCATGTATTTTCCAAGATCATATATAACTTGTTTGATGTTGTTGTCAAAGTCGTTTGGGAGAGATAGAGGTAGAACATACTGTAACAATAAAAGCAAATCGTTACTTGTTCAAAACTAGACAAAAAAATAAAAATCTTAAAAATTGTATATGATCAATATATAAATATGATTACTAAAATGATTAATTACCTTAATGAAGGTATGCCAATCATGTGTTTTTACCACACCAAATTCACCTTTCTTCGTTAAGATATTATTTATGTTTGAACAAAAACCCGTAGGATATTTAATTTTTTGAATGACCTCTTTTACACCATTGTTTTTCTGTTCTGTTAATAACCATGGAAGGTCATTTTGGTATCCATCATTATTTGATCAGATCACACTTTGAATTACATGATTGGATTCCCGAATTTCATTACAAATTTTGACAATTGTTTCTTTATCCCTCCTGCCATCTATGATTCACCATAATTTTTTTGTCACATTCTTCCTGATATGCATTGTATCAAATAAATGAACTATTTTTAGGTCCTTATAGTAAGGCAACCTCATGAATTGAGTGGGATTACATTTCATTCCTCGTGGAATCCCATTATTACTACCTTCACGAAGACGCCATTGATGAAGCATAAAAAAAATTAGAACACTATTTATCAAATGCGGTAAAATAAAATGAATAATTAAAATAAAATTTCAAAACATGATCCATTTACGATACATAAACAAAATGCGTACCTCGAGGATTAATTTTGTCATATGCCAACTTCCATAGGCGAGGTGTCATTCTTTTTGGTTTTAGTCCAGTCTCTTGTTTCCCATTGAAAATATCTTTTTCAGTAATATGATACTTATGGTTCTTAGAGAGGAAGTGTTTATACTCATCAAACACCTCCTTTTCTAATTTTTTTGACCAACGAGATTTCATCTTAGGACCACAAACTGGACATGCAAATTTACCCTTTGTTTGAAGACCTGCAACAGATGGATTAATGTGAATTATTAATATACAAAATGATTATTTAAACAACATCCATGATATATTCAATTAATTGTATACTATTCAAGCATGCAATATGGAACATTACATACCACAAAAATGTGTTAGTCTTGGGGCATCATGAATTGTCCATAAAAGTGTTCCATGACATTGAAATCTCTTCTTCCCAATTGGTTTACATATGTTATACATAGTGATTCCCTCCCATAACTTTAGTAGCTCGTCAATAAGAGGCTCGATGTACACATTCATATATTTAACTTGGTACTTACATAATTGTTTGAAATTACACGACATTACTACCATGGTATGTATATATACGTAAATAAATAAATAAAATTTTTTATGGAAAAAAAGAGAAAAATGAAAATTTAAATTTGAAAAATTAATGTAAACAAATACCTGGAATAATCATTGTCAACATTATGTGCTCCCTCTTTATTGACATCCAAGGATTAATGTTATTGTTGATAACAAAAATACGCCACACTGAGTAAACATACCGAATCTCTCCAAATGGATTAACACCATCAATTTCCAATGAAAGCCTAACATTATGAGGTTCATCTGTAAATTCTGGCCATTTTTCAACAATTTCCTTAAATGCATAACCATCTGAGGCATTTGAAGAACACCATATTCAATTCTCTTTCATGCATGGTAATACATAAACTGTGCTATTCTTTGGCATCTGAAAAGTCACTGCAAACGTGGAATTATGGGAATATGCCAGAGAACCTTTCGAGGGACCATTTTTGTTACTTGATTGGTTCGATATCTACTGATACCACATACCAGACATTCTGTTTTCAACGTATGTTGTCCATAATATATAATATGATCATCAGGACATGTATCTGTACTTTGATACTCCATTCCAATGTCTTCCATAATGGCATGTAAATCTCAATATGTGCGAGGTAAAATATTTGATGAGGGTAACAAAAATTCACCTAACAATCTAAAACATAAAAAATAAATAGTTAATGTAAATAATAGTAATTGTAAGTATTGTATTTTTATTTTACACATTAATTAAAAATAAAAAAAAATGGGGAAAAGTCAACCTTTATGTAGATGTGATGAAATGTATTACATACCTTAGGATCTGTGTCATACAAGTGTTCGAAAAATGATTTGTAACCTTTAAGTTCACCAGCAACAATGTAGTGGAGAGAATATTTTCTCTTGACCCTTTATAAAGTTGTTTATTTTCCTTTTCAATCAGAGGTTCATCATAAATACCATCACTATTGTCCCCATGATCCTCATCTGGATGACCGAATAAGTCTTGGATCATTTGATTTGTCCCATCATCTTGAACTATGTTATTATTTTCATCTACTTCCATGGGATCATTAACTTGATCTTCATTATCTGCTTCAAGTTCTTCATCTTGTACTACAACATCATTTTTGCTACTACTTGGTGCTTTATGCATAAAGTTAGGGGGAAAATCTAACTTTATAATTACAAACGATCATGAAAAATTAGTGCATGTATAAAACAATATAAAATTTTGAGAATACAATAAATATTAAAACATATAATGAATGTATATATAGCTAATTACAATGGGATGATATTCATTTGATCCCCCGTCCATGTGCCCATATTTTCTACAATGTTTTTTAGCTGTTGCTATTGAAACTCTTTAGGGATGTCTAGTACAACAATTTTTGGAAGGGAAATGACATTTACCGTCACCCTTTTCACCCTCTTTAATTTTTTTCCCACCTCTAATGTTTTCTGACATTCTTCCCCACAGACATATACTGAAAAAAATACCTGTTTTTTGTTCGCCAAGAAGACCAACTTATACCTTTTTTGAAGTGTCATTATTATAGAAAAATTGTTGCAACATCTGTAAAATGCAACATATTTATATATTTTATAACGTCGCAATTCTATCGATTGTTGACCAAGTCAAAGTTGACTTGGTCAAATACTAGGTGACTGTTGGGATGGGGAAAACCTAGTTTCCATTACGTCGCAAGTGTGATGAATATTTTACCAACATCTCAAGAGAGACAAAAATGCAATGTCATTGCAAGAGCGACATATTCCTACCTTTGTCACAAGAGCGACATGTTTTTGTAGTACGTCACAAGAGCGAATTTATCGAGAAATATGGAGAAAAAAATTTAAAATTTCCTCTATTTTTAAACAATATGGCCAATTTTGTCCATAACGTCGCAAATAGAACGTCGAAATTTTTCCAATATGTACTAGTGACCCATTTAGTTAAGTATTCGATTGTTGTGATGATGTATTTCACCCTAGTTCTTTTTTCTCTTTTTGGGAAGGGACAAACAAAGTTGATAGCCCAAATTTTGAATGATAAACTAGGATTTACTGAATGTAAAGGAATTTTCATTTTTTCATAGAGGTCAACCCATCCTCTGGAATTTGTCACACTTCTTCACTTGTTCTCGATAGTCCTTGTGTAAGGTCAACCACCAAGGACTGGCTTGGAGGATATTTATGGCTGTCGTGTCGGCTTGGAAATGACCTCTCACTAGGCCTACATGTGCCTCATTGATTATATCCTCTTGTTCATGTTTTAGTGCACATCTTCATAGAATAATTTCAATACCTAGTTTGTAGAGATATCCATTCATGAGAGTGAATGGTGCTACTTTTAATGCTAAGATATTTCTTTTTTTTGCTGGGAGATATTCAGGGGCCTTCTCTTCTTCTAGAAAATTTTCAATTTCTTCAATTTCCTTGGGGGCTGCTTCGACCCTGAATAAATTTGCATCTGGTAAGTCATCCTCTATACCAGTCAGATTTTCTCCTGTCCCAAGTTGGGGTAGATGGTCTAGGCTGACATTCTTGTTTCCATCTTGAACGACTACTTCAAATTCAAATTCTTGGAACAATAGTAGCCTTGAATTTTTTTTCCCTTGATGGACCGATTTATTTACTAAATATTTAAGTGCCTAATGGTCCGTGAAGAATATAAATGGATTTGCCAATAAATCAGACTGAAATTTTTGAAGGGAAAAAATCATGGCTAGAGCCTCTTGCTATGCTGTTGAATATTTTCTTTTAGATTTATTCAATTTTCGACTGGCGTATGTATTTGGGTGATCGACCATGTCATCATATGGATAGGCTAATACCGAGCCAACAAAAACATTAGAGGAATTCACATGGACATGGAATTTGTGTGACTAGTATGGAAATCTTAGTATAGGTTCTTCTACCAATTTTATTTTTACGAGCTCAAAAGATTAATTACATTCTTGGCTCCGTTAAAACTCGACTGCTTTCTTTAATAGTTCGTTGATGAGGAAAGTGATGTCAGAGTAATGTCAGATGAATTTTAAGTAATATTTGATATTCCCAAACAAGATTTTGATTTTCTTCTGTTTAATTGGTGGTTTCAAGTCGAGAATAACCTCGATCTTGGCCATGTCAACTTTGATTCCATCTTTACATATAATATGGCCTAGGAGAATGATTATTGGTGTGGCAAAGATGATTTTTTTTTTTTTTATATTCAAAGATAAGTGAATTTGTCTACATCTTTCCAACATCATTCTTAACCATTGGATGTGGTCTTTCAACAAGTTGTAGATGGTCCAATTGTCTAAGTATACAACCATTGTTTTGTAAATGTATTCTTGGAATGTTTTGATCACTATTCGAGAAAATACTGCTAGGGAATTCTTTAGCCCGAATGACATTACTCTATATTCAAATGACCTGAATTAAGAAACAAATGCAGTTTTCTCCTGATTTTCTTTTGCGATAGGTACTTGGTTGTAGCCTAATAATCCATCAGTGAAAGAATAACATTCATGTCTCATGACTTCATTGATGATTTCTTTAGCCAACGGTGTCGGGAATTAATCAATTATTGTAAGATTGTTCAACCCTCTAAATTCAACACATATTCGAAGTTTCTTCAGGTCATGCTTTTTAAGTTGAACAACCATTGAACTTGGCCACTATGACTTGTCGATAGGATATATACTACCAACGACTAACATTGCTTCTATCTCCTTTTGGAATATGGGATTATATTTATGTGCCAGCTTGTATGTCCATTTTTTGATGGTCTTGACCCCATGTATGAGGTGGATTTTCATCTCCCTCATCTCTTGTACCAATACTTTAAGGTTTTCATAGTCGCGTGCAAAAACATCCTAATATTCTCTGAGTAGATCGACTATTTCTGTGGTTTGCTTGTTGGACCAATAGTCTCCTACTTTGGCCATTTTTGGTCGACCATCTGTTGATATGTCAAACTCCTTAGTTTTTAATTTTGCATACATCCCCTCATGTGATTTTGATTAATCTAGATGACACTCTCCCTCTAAAAAATTATTATATCTTATGGGGAAGTTAGGTTTTCTATGTCTTCCTTGTTTTCTTTTTCTTCCTTGGACACCGATTAAACTATTTTTACAAGGTTGTTTACTTCATAATGAATTTTCTTCCATCGAAAACTTTGCCCTGAAAAACTTATGTTTTCCATGTCTATTCGTCAAGCTTTTATATTGTATTGTATTTGTGCTGACACCAGATTGCAAGTCAAAGTCAACCCCATGTCTACTTTGGCTTCGCCTCTTTCCTTAATCTCGTCGGTATTTGTTTTTTCAAGAAATGTTTTGATTTCTTTTGCTACCTCTTGCAAGAGTGCTTCCTTAGGTATGAATTCAAAGTCTTTGATAACGTTCTCTTTGATTTCATTCTAATTGAATGTGTGGCCACATGCTTCTTCAATTTTATACCACTTATATTGGGGAACATGTGTGGTCACCTTATTTCATCTCGATGTCCTATTTTTCTCCATTCATTCTCACATAGGTGAATGTGAGGGACTGGGTCAAACCTGGGTTTGAAGGTCAGGATGTCGACATTTTTTTACAATTTCTTTCCACCAAATATTTCCATGAAGTATAAGGTAGAAATATTCCATGTTTGTAGTTGTGGTGCATGTGCTTCCCACCATTGGGATGCTTGGTGTGTGAAGGATTCTCCTGAGTTTTTCAATTTCCCTTGTTCTCGAAATGCTTTGGATACTTCCTCAACGTGATTCGTCAGGGAGTTTCTTTCATTAAACTGCATGGGGGATCTTGTGTGTGTGTTAGTCAGGTTGAGTGTTGGTGTTTGTTTTAGCTTTTTCTCAAGCACGATAGGGACTGATTATACTGAAAAACATTATTTTTATCACTTTATTGGTATTTCCTCTATCGAACAACACTCCTTAGCTTGAGATTCATAATTCTCTATTTCCCAATTGTAAAATTACATATCCAAGTTTTTTACTATTGACAATGATGATCCGAAATTTTTTTTCCCTTCATTATTAGGCTCGATGTTATCTTTGTTTTCATTCATTACTTGATACGTATTTCATGGGATTCATACCATGTATTGACCCAAGTTTTTCCTTCTTTTGGGTCCAATGGTATTATGATTTTCTTTCTGCTACCTTTCAATTTAATTCTATCCCTTTCAAGGGAGATTGTGGCCCTCATGTTTAAACCCCATGGTCTTTCAACTAATGTAGGGAAGAAGGGATGCCTTCGACTAGATTAATCACTTCAAAATTTACTCTTGTTGGAATTCCCATTATGGATGTTATGACACTTTTAAGTGTTCCAAATGGTTCAATGAACCTTTGATCTACTAATTTTAAGAAATTCATTTTTGACTCTAGCAGGGGTTTCCTGAGTTGAACCCATGTTTCTTTGGGCATGATATTTACTATGGATCCAAAGTTGACCATGACTTGTTTGATCATATGTCCATTGATTTCCAGGTCGACTTGTGGGTCAAATTCATTTGTATGTATTTCCTGAGACAATTGTCAAAGAATTTTGACTGGTCTTTGATATTCTTTGTATTCTCTTAAGATTCTCAACAAGTCGATTAAACAACCGATCGACTATTTTTCTTTTACTAGTTGGAGAAATTAATCTAGCAGAGTGTTTGGAATATTTCCACGTCCTCCCTTGTTTCCATTTACTTTGTCTTGTTTGATATTTTTGAAGAACTTCATTTCCTCCCTCATTATTCTTTCTTCGTGTTTTAGGTTGGGATATGTGTTTCGACCTCCCTTTTGTCGACTTGGAGGATCTAGGTAAATGTCTTCACCTGCTCCTGATAGTGTCACTACATGGATATTTTTTGAATTTAAGATGTCTTGCTTGGGAACTGTATGCAAGAGGTTCACGTTCCACTTATTCATCACTTTATCTAATACAATTGGACAATTTTCAAGGGAGTGGTCTCCTACTCCACATATGTTATATAAATTGAGATCAATTCTGCTTTTTATTGGGTAATCCAAAATTATGTGGTCATCCTTCCAACAATTGAAGAAGTAGTAATGACCTTGACCACATCCTCATCCAAATGGTCCTCTTCCTCCTCTTCCTTGGTCTTGATAATCCCCAATGCCTTGACCTCTATAGCCGTTCCCATTTCCTTGGTTGAAATTTTGGTCGATCGTCTATGTATGGCATATCGAATGAATGTTGGTTCTATTTTTCCCATTCAACTGACATTCTTTCATTGAATGATTGTTTTCCTCACATATGTGGCACCATTTTGGTTGATCATTTCTTATATTATGAGGGAAGTCTCTTGTCCCATGATTTATCACGACTTCATGTATGTCGCAGAACATTTCAATTTGAATTCGTTGGACTGCTGGATCCAATGCATAATTGAATTTAAAATAGTCTTTTGTGTGTCCTTCCCTAGAAAAAATTGTGCACAAAAGTTCATTTCATGAGACTGACATATTTTTAATTGATTGTTGCAGTTCCACAAGTTTTTCTTCCAATCTTTTCTCGATTATTGATGATGTTGATATTTCTTCATCATCCATTTCTATGTGTTGTGATTTTTTCAGTGCGTCTTCACATGAATGAATGTCATACATATGTAATGGTTCTCTGAAATTTTGTAACAGATCTGTCACGTACCATTGTACAAGAAATTTTTCTTCAATTACATAAGGAATCTGACTTAGAAGATCTTTTAATATTTTATCGTATTCACGAATGGTTTCACCTGGACTCTATTTGATTTATTTTAATTTTTTCACGACCATATGGATTATATCTTGGGTTTTGAAAAATGTGAAGAAGTTCTGCTTTATTTCTGTCTTCGAGCGTTGATGACTATTTGTGAAATTCATGAAACATGTAAGGGTTCTAGCTCGAAGTGCAACACCAAATTGTGCCATTTTTTTATCCTCATCGGTTTTATTAGTTGCATCCCAAAATTTCTCGCAAACAAACCAATGTCATTTGGGATCTTCATTGCCTTCGTAGATAGGGATATGATTGAGGCCCATTGTTGTTTTCTTGGAGTTTTTCGAAGATGGAACTTTTGTAATATTTTGGTTCAAAATCGGTTGGGAAGTTGATGTGGTCTTTATTTCTAGAGTCAAAGTCTGAATATTCGACTCGACTAGTACAATATTCTGCTGCTGTTTAGTTAGATTGTACTCAATATTCAATTGCAATTGTTCTTTTCTTAGGCTTAGATCATCTGTATGACAACCTTTGTCTATATATTCCATGAATCATCCTCTCTGGGTTTGCGTCGGTTCTTTTTTCTTATCTGTTGAGTTGGAATCTTGAAGTAGTAGATTCGATAGGGGGACATCATCCATGAGATCTCTTGTATGGAGGAGTATATCCTCTAGTTGATTTTGGATGATTTCTTGCGCTTCAATTAACGTGTCTCATATTTGACCGTCATTATCAATTCAGAACCAAAACTTTTGAGATTGAGTGTCCACATGAAGTCTCTGATGGAGGAAATCTACAATATGCGAGCTAGGAATTATTTTGGGAGAAATTCAAATCACGAGTCCTGAACCGTCGATCTCCATACTATCAAATTGATCAACTGCTTGTTGGGAACCACTGATTTCCATACTCATTTTCAGGCTTTTACTCCTCCCATGAGTCGTTAGGGCACTCTTAAGGGATGCTCGAATTATATGTCATTCTTGAGTAGGTTTCCTATGTGAAATTTTGGGATCCCTTTCATTTCATAAACCTTCTCACCTCTTTTCCTACTCCAATTTTTGAATTTCAATTGAAGGTTTATGGGTCTACGTTCGACGTGAAAAATTATCACTTGATTCAATTATCTTCCCACTGACTTCATACATTTTTGACTAGGGTGTGCTTGACTCAACTTATATCATCTCACAAATTGTCCAACCCCCCATCTCTGGCCTGAATTACTTGTGGTCGCTGGTGTTACTCATTCTGGCCGATTTCATTTCTTCAGAAAATAATCCGAAGCTTCTCTTGTATCTATGCAGTTGGCTTCCATAAATTCTTCCCACTCTTCTTTCTTTTCTTACCAATTGGAATTCAGAGTAGGATTTTGCAGATGGGGTCGGTATTCGACAATGTCCTCGACTCCCTTGTCTAAAAGGAACTTATGAAGCAAGGAAAAAATGGTGCAAAAGGAACCCATCATGCAATTATTTGTAGAATTTGTTTTTGATGGTTTTGACTGAATCTCTGTCTTTAATAGCTTGTTCTTCAATGTAATCACACACCATATTTTCAAACCACTTGTTCAGGTTTGTTCTTCCCACGTTTATGATTTTGTGCATCAATTTCTCATCGGGAGTGAGTCTACGAATCAGATTGATTGATATATTCATACAATGCTTTTGGAATGGATTCTAGGAATTGATCATGCGTCTCTAAAAAGAAATGGGTATGTGCTTCAGATAATGTTAGTAGGTTTCTTCTTGCGTAGTTTTTAATACAATTTTTAATTTTACCCTCCCACCATTTGTGTATGTCTTCCAAGGTTAACATCTATGTGCCTTTTTCTTTATGCATGCTTGAGTTTAGAACTACCGACAACAAAACCAATGTTGTACTTTGGTGAAAGTACGAGAAGTTACTGGTAGATCCTTTCACAAAGAAACATATATTATAGTATCGCATATAGGAACACACAAATACACATGAAATCATATACAATAAGTTGGAGAAACATCAACACATTTTATTAGAGAGATGAAACATATTCTCTTTCTCCATTACATAGCCACACACACACACACATGCACACACACACACATGCACACACACACACACACACATGCACACACACACACACGCACACACACACACACACATGTTATACAATTATAAGTTGGTTACACATCTTAACTACCTGGTCGGTCGAATCTAACTGTATGTTTGACCTCCTTCTCTAACTAACTTCTACAGTCGACTTAACTATTTCACTAATGGGTCTAGTCAACAGAGATAATATATGGCTAGGAAAGGCAGATCAAGACAAGACATGGTTAGACAAGGAAAGACAATGCAAGACTAGACATAGAAGGGATACACATGGCATGGAAAGACAATGCAAGGTAAGGCATGACATGGCAAGACAAGGCAAGGAAAGACAAGACAGGGAGAGACAAGTCAAGGCAAGGCAAGGAAAGATGAGGCAAGACAAGGTAAGGCATGGAAAGACAAGGCAAGGCAAGGAAAGACAAACAAGGCAAGGCAAAGCAAGGCATGGGAATATGAGGCATGTCAAGAAAAGGAACTAAAACACAAGGCAAGGAAAGGAAAGGAAAGGAAAGACATGGCAATGCATGGAAAGGAAAGACATGGCAAGGCATGGAAAGGAAAGACATGGCAAGGCAAGGTGACAAATTCTAATGGATGAAAATTTAATTAATGCAACAATAATGATGTTATATGATTAT
>JASDQU011444028.1:0-32989 GCA_032191745.1 Picea mariana
GGATTCCTTCATTCTGTGACAGTACTGAGCCTAACCCGTGGTGTTTGTCTCTGCCTATAGCCTTTAGTTGCCCGCCTCCTGTTCGAGGGCGTTTGCTTCTTGTCATTGCTATGATATGTCGGGTCGTCTCGATTGTGTTTGTCTTACTTGCGTCCTATTGGTTCGAGTGTTGACGTAGAGTCAAGGGGGTTGTTCTTCTGCACCCGCGCACACACACTTTAACAAAAAAAAAAAATCACCGGTTGACTGAGTAGATGTCCGTGGCCAGGTGGGTTGTTACAGTTTCTAGTATATTCTTCTTTAATAGAAGTATGCTTTTCACCAATATTAAGGTTCTCCCTAAATTCTCACCAAATTAGCAAGACCTCCATAGCTTGTGGTAATTTTGCTTGAATATCGTGTAAGGTTCTAAATATTTCAATTTGATCCTCCCATGGAATGATTATCAACACTACTAATATTTGGTTTCGCTAGGGTTTGAGGGTGGAAATTTGCAAGGGATGCAGCGTATTGGATATTGATCAAAATCACAATATATATCAAATCAAGCCCTCAAAAATTCTATATCCAATTGTGTTTGTCTAGTTTCAATCTAGGCACTTTATTAAAATATATATGCTCTACAATCTACGTAGACGTCACTTAAAAACACTAAAATAATCGATTTTAAATTAGTGATATCTTCATTTTCTAGACCCTAATTGGGACAATTTAGTTTTTGAACTTGGATGTTTTTTTTAGAGGAACTTAAATCTACAATTGGTTTCCTCAATTTTTTCTCAGAAAGCTACAAGAATTGATTTGAGTGTCACAACCCTATTTTCTCTTTTTAAAACCTACAAAATAGAAAAAAAAAAAAAAAAAAAAATCCCAAGAAAGTGCCATGATACCACTTTTTTAAGATCGTTATCTATTAAACTTGAGTCACAAAAAATGATATTTAGAAGTGCTCACACTTTATTGATCAAAATACCCTTAAGGTAGGGAAACACCATACACTGATCCTTTTATGGAAGGAATTTGCTTATGTTCACTTGCTTCTTAAGGTAGGAAAACCTCTCAATGTGATAAGCTCCATTACAAAATACTTCAATACATTATTCATAAGAAGGAATCCACCCTTATTTATAGCTCCCTAATGGTGGCTACCTATTGGACCTATTTTAATGAGGCCCATTTATATCTATTCAATACAAACTACATAGTGGGCCTTATTTAATAATAACCAACACAGTGGACCTAATCCACTTTACATTGAATGGAAATCATAACTACACTTTTATTACTTTGGTGGGCCCTTACCCCCACCTAGAACACCCCTAGGGAGGATACCAGCATGTTAACACTACAAGAAACAAGTGTTGATCAAATCTCTCAAAAACATTTATAAGCACACTTTCACTACTAGCAACTACAACACTTGTAATATGTGTGGTAACAACTATGGCTAATTGATCAATAAAAAAAGGTGTAGGGGGTGGAACTAAGGATAAACCATCATCATTTCTACTTCAATTTTCCTCTGTATCGACATCATGGCTTCCTACAAATCTATCACACCAATGTGACATAATATCTTAATGCATCAGTCTCTATATTCCATGCACTATTGCTAACAACTTCGATCTTAGCATCTTCAAGTACTATAGGCTCTTCTTGCATCTCCATGTATTTTTTCCAAGAACTTGCATTTCCTAGCTCATAATTGATCCTTAAAATTCAATATGATGATGGTCCCCCAATTCATCCCAGTGCAACCTTCTTCCCAATCTACCCCGAGACACACCTTTTCTTACACTCTATAGGGTTATCCATATCTCCTTTACCTAATTCTTGCCACTGTCTCATTTTCTCACACTCTAGATACACCTTAACATTATACTCTTTCATGAGGGACTCATTCTAGTTGGTTTGGATCCTTCCCATATGATCTCACCATTATTATTCGTTTAGTCTCGTGCATCTTTCTTAACACTCATCACAACCACTTGATACATTCTCTATGTCCACCATTAGTCAAAATTCAAGATTCTTGACAAATGAACTCTACACTTGTGTCCTCCTTCAATACCACCCCCTAGCGCAAAGATTACACTACCATATCTACAAGGTTAGGAAGAATACTCCATTTCACGAGCAATATCTTTATCAAGATGGAAAATTAGTTTATTTCCTTCCTTGAGGTCCCTTCTTGAATTCTTTCAATGATTTGGTTTAAAATTTATGTACTCTACAATGATCCAAATAATAGCATCCAACCACCCATTTAAACAAAAAAAAAAATTTACATGAATGACCTCATCTTCAAAAGTCCACAACTTCAACAAATTATCAACATTCTAGTCAACATTTGCATAACATCACCAACAGTGAGGCTATTATGCTAATCTGCTTAACCATGCATACAAAATTACAAAAAATTCAACCCAAAATATCTCATGCTCCTCTTCAAAGAGGTAAAGGCTTCTTAAATATTTCCACCTCCAAATTTAAATATAGGCATTCTTGATAGGAAAAAACATGGATATGCACATCAAACCAATTTTGTAGCTCATCTTTTTTTAGTGTCCATTGCATTTATGTTACCTTGCATTGGTTAAGATCTTGACAAAGGATCCATTTGTTGGATCATATTAATACATGAGGTTTGCAGAGGTATCCAACAAAGGCCCAACATAATCTAATGTGCCAACATTTCCAACATTCCAAATGAAGGATATCTTATCCAAGGCATGTTTGATGTTGTTATTAATGATAATTTAGAGTTGAGGGGAATAGAAAGAACACAAAGATCATTAAAGAACTCATTATTAACAAATTATATAAAAACATAAACAAACCAAGTCATCATAATGCATAACTAAAATAGATACATCATCCATACAAAAGAACATAACAATCACATATGCAAAACCCTAAGAAAATCTCCATTATATTAGCAAAGAAGAGAGATTACATCATCATACCAATTATCATCCCCTTAATTGTGTTTGCTTTCTGTACTTTTACTCAAATATAAAGAGTTCTAGTCCCACAATGCATTCAAATATCTATATGTCATTTACAAATGGTCCTATGCATGCTTAGCCTTTTGTATCTCTGCTACAAATGCCAACCATGTACATGGGTTCATGTGAATCTTCTATTTTGTGTGACTGTGTACTTAAACTTTCGTGAATCATACCTTAACTTGGACTATCATCCCTTTCATTATGTACCACTACTTCAAAACTTAACCCTCGAAAAATACACATATCCTTGTTCATTGAGTATATCTCATTTGTACTAAACACATTACCCAAATCCCAATATATGACTTTCTATTAAGTATAATTTCAATTATTCAATGAGATTAATGTTGTATAAATGGATTGCACTTCATTAACAGATATTTTTGTTATTTTTCATTAATTTACTTTTTCATTTTTTTTTTGGAAAACCACATTATGAACTCTTTGGCACTTCGCCATATTCATAGATGGTACCCGGTGCAAATTAGTTGGTGTTGACTATAACATTGGGTTTGACAAGAACATCGAGTGAGGTATGCAACAAAGACAACTAGCTTGAGAATCGACCTCCAAATCTTATGCATGAAGCTTAAAACATTTAACCACTCAAAATAACCCAACAAACTATATTATTTTCTCATTTATGAGAATAGACAATTGAATCAAAATATAATTGTTATAATTTATTAAAAACAAATGAAATCATTTGAATGACAAATAAACTTAAACAAGTTTATAGGGTTTTTATTTTCAACCTATTATAATTATAATTTAAAAAAAAACACCTATTAAGCAAAAAATAGTATAAGTACAAGTTTTAATAAAGTTTTAATATTAAACAATGATAATGATAATAATAATAATAATAATAATCTAATTTTAAAGTCACAATCAAACTAGATCCCTTATATATCGATGGTGAATAAGATGTATACAGAGACATCCATGATAACATTATTATTTTAGTTTAATGTAATAAAAAAAAGGTGATATGTACAAACAAAACCTTGATTAGGGCAATGTCTAAGAAATCATCGCTTACATTTTTCTAAGTGGTATTTTGTCCATGAGTTATTTTCAGCGTGTAGATTGTAAGGATCTTATGAAACAAAACCCACTTTATTGATGTGTTTGGTTGAGATATAATGTAAAATAAAATTTGTTAATGGATGGTATAGTGTACAATAAACTTATTGAAAAAAACATATATAATGTTTTTGCTCGATTTATAAATTTTACAATATGTAAAAGGCGTTGGCTAAACACTCTACCTTTTGAGTTTTTTGGTCGGAATTCGACGATGTAAATTTGGACAAAATCGCTATTTTTTGTTGTTTAAATTGCATTTTTGAATGCATAAATGGATTCAATGTGATGAAAAACCTAGGGGGCACTTGGATTATACAAACTTAGCCACTCAAATCTGCAGATCCAACCATTTATCACCGGATTTCAGGAAAAATCAAGTGGAAAAAGTTGTCGGAAAACCTCCAAAAGGTAGAACATTTAGACTACTGCCATTTAAAATTGTGATATAATATTTATAATAATTATTAAATTTCATTTCGAATGTTATGTTTTTATGGTGAATTTTGGTTTGGCTTTAATGGGTGAATTTTTTTGGGTGTGTATTTTATTGGATAATCAATTCTTATTTTTATGAATAGTATAAATGATGTCTACTAAAAATCAAATCACAAAAAGTAACAATACTTTATGGTCGACCTAATAATCAAATCAAACAAAAATAAATCAAAACAAATTATATCAACACAAAACAAAAAAAATTAGGGAGATTTTAGATAAGGAAATAGATTTTGCATAGTATAATGAAATTTATGTCAAAAGTAAATATTTCAAGTAGTGTCGTACAACTTGAGTGGGCCTTCCTCCTAAAAGGTCATAGGTTCAAATCCAGAGGGGGGTAGGGTATGTACACCTTCTTAGACTTCAATAGTCAGATCACTACGTAGAGGGGCTCCCTTGTCCCACAAACAAGGGGGTCTCATACACCAATTTGGTGTCTGGCTTGGATGTGACCTTAAAAATAGGTTATTATTATATAGTTTACCATGTTGAGTGTGCACACATGAGTATTATTATTGTGTGTATTTACAAGAAAATGAGCTTCTTCCGAGATTATGGAGTAGTGATATTAATGCCTTATCATGGTCTGAATAGATTTATAGGAAACATTTAATATAATGCAAGTATGAATAATATGGTTGAGATTATGGAATTTTATTCCATAAATACAAATCCCTAGTTGATATTGATATAATGTTGTTGGTATTATGGATTTTTTTTTGTGTTATCAATATAGTTGATCTTTTAGAGTTTCTTTATCTTAAGATTATGTAATTTTAATATAATGCAATTATGAAAAATATAGTCTTGTGTTATTAATATAGTTGGGAATACAAGATTGTGGAATTTTTTCTCATGTTATATATAGAGTCGAGAATATGGAATCTTAGTATAATGAAAGTATGGATAATATGTTCATATAAATAACATGTAGATTTACATGAATAATATGATAATGTAGTTGAAATTATATCCATATAAACCCCAAAATTATCAAGCCTCAAGAGGGATCCAATCATTTGAGGTATGTGTGTGTATAAAACAATTGAAAGCAAAAACAATCTTATGGTCAAAACATTCCAATGGTGTGTTGTTCAATATGAGGGAGATGTGTAATTTCATCGAGAGTAGCTAGATGCTCTACAATCCAATTTGTGGGAGACGTTGTCATGTAATGTTATGTAACTTAAGTGACAACAAAAAAAAATCAAATAAAAAATAAATGATTACATATATGTATGTAACAACATCTAAAAAATTAAACCAACGTAGATCCATCTTAAACCTAATTCTATCAAGCACCAAGAGGGATCAAATTTCTTAAGTTGTATTTTTGTTTATTATTTAATAAGAAGAAATTAACACGTGACATGAAATTAAATGATAAAAAAACTACACCTTAATTAATTTGATCTATAATTACACCTTAATTAATTTGATCTCTCTTGGTGCTTAATAAAATTTATACTGGTTTTTATTCACACTATCCATATATATGATGACCGCACAACACAATATAACTCTTTCGATAATATCTAACCAATAATATCCTCTAATGTCTATAAACCCTTATTTTTATAAGTCTTGTTTCAAACCCTTATCGTTACAAGTCTTTGTTGCTTAAGGTAATTCTGACTCTCCATAAAAACATCTATTTTGTATTGTTGAACTCTTAAGACCTTAAGATCCTCCTTTTCTCTAGTAGAGTGATGTAAAACTAGATCCTCCAATGAAATGAACATTGATTATGAGTTAATAAAGTCACTCCATCTATCCTAGTTAGGTGTTAGCAACAACTGATCAACATGTCATCTAGGTCATGTGATTAAGGTCATGTGATTACTGAACATGTCATCTGGGTCATGTGATTACTCTTTTATGTTATGGCTTGAGCCCTAATTAATGTTGAAGCATATAAATAATAAAGTTATATGGTCTCTTTCTTAAAAGAGTAGCTGCAAGGAGGAGATCAATGTGGATAGTTTAATGGTATGTATATGTTATATTGTAAAATTTTGGTTATAATTATGTAAGATATATTTCTTTTTAAACATGTCCTTAAACTTGAACATATAGTTGAGTTTTTAAATTTATATAAAATATATATGTGAATAAAATAAACAATTTTTAAAAAATTATTATAAAAGAATTTTATTTTCATCATAAAAAAATTACAATTTTTTTTCATTTTATTAAGGTCTAATATTCAACATTTAATCTTTATAATTCAAAGCATATATTCAGGATTTAGTATCTAATGTTTTTGTGTTTGAAGGTACGATCATGAATATTTTTACACCATAAATCATATTGGCTTGCATAGGGACAACTTATTTCTTGTTCTTTTGGTTGAGGATTGTGCATATCAATACGTTATTATTTTCTATCTCTTTTATTTTAAATTTCAACCCGACCAACATGTTTGATTAGACATTGTTGGATATTCTAACAATGCCAATTACTTTGCATTGACCAATGACATTAAATGGACTAATTCCCTTTCTTGATACAAATTATTTCATTCATACCTCCTCATGTTTATCCCCTAAGGGATCCATTGGGAAATGAGACTAACATAAAAGGGTTTGACTTATGAGTCATAACTGTATGTGTATTTTCACCACACTCCTTTATGGATGGGTCATGTTCCATGTTCCTTTGAAAAATACATAAGTTTGGGTGCCTTTGCAACCTAACCAAAAGGAATTCTTTAAGTTTTGTTTTTCCTAGTCTTACCACGCATAAGGTTTTATATCATTTTGTATCTTAGAGAGACAATTCTTTGCCTTTGGACATGATCACCAGATGCCCATGCTCAAAACAAGGCATATAAAGTAAATAAATATGTCCATAATCTAATAGTTGTGTTTAACTATGATTATTGCACTCCAACACAATTTGATTGGGAAGAGATTTTCTCAAATATGTATAAATTTATATTTTGACATACATTGATGATATTTACTCCATAAAATCCAGATCTAAGTTAATAAAATTACCTAAATAATTGCCAATAGCTACAAGAGATTTGGTGCCCTTGTATTTAAAAGGAATACTTGGTAGCCTTACCCAAATTGGGACTTTTGATAATAACTATAGCTACAGGTCGAAACCAAAAGACCTTGACTTCATAAATATGTCATATTTGTTGATGAACCATGAGCCATTATTGATATGCATAGCCTGGATCAAACATAAGGTTTAGAATGAAAAATACTTTGGCACATAGATGGATCATGACCAATCCCAGGGAAAAGAAACTCGAGAAATAGAATCAACTTACAAAGATTGTTCAGTGATGGTCATAATCCATTAAATTGGTAGATCAACCTACTCTCTAGAAAATATTCCTCCTTATTGACACTTATAAGATTAAGCTACATAAGAGAGATTCAGGTTACCTTATTCATGCATATTAACATTTAAGAGTATTTACAAAGGGTAGTGAATGATTGTTTAAACCCAAGTCAATAATAACCTAGCACTACTAGATGTTGATCTCAAATATAAGAGTGTATTTAAAAGAAACTTGTTTTCATTGATCATCCCTATCAAAGGGGGAGGCTTTCAATGTTGTAGATAATGAGATCATCCCTCCATTCTTAAAGCCACTACCCTACCTCATAGTTTCTCATTTCATTATTGAACAAACCAACTATGAATAAAATGCAAATAAAGCATTTATTTTATTAGCTAAGGTTTTGAAATTATCAAGGATTCCTTTGGACTGATATTTGGACTTGTAAGTTCAAAATGAAGATTTAAAGCCAAAAGCGACCACAACAACACTATGCACATGCATAATATATATAAAAAAGAACAAAACTTACATCCTCCATTTGATCCCACATAAAAAATCTTGAATGATAACCAAAGCAAGACAAAGGCTAAATATTCTACATTTTCAACCTTTGTCGGTTTGCCATCATGAGAATCTAGCCAGGCAATGTTTGACAACATTGCAATTTTGGATTTGATGAAATTGTTTTTCTAAATGAAAAAATGGTTCAACTCCCTTGAAACCCATACTGCAACCGGATTGTGTAATGTTAACATATGATATCTGCAATTCCATCAATCCAACATAATTCTTACCAGATTTTAGGCAAAAAATATTGATTTTTCTTCCCATTATTTTGAGCAACTAAAAAAAGGCCAATTTCTAACACGTTTGGACTACAACCTCAAGCAATACCTAGACAAATGTTTATCATATTTTGTGGCGTTGCTTCTAAAAATAATCTATAAATCCAATCGAGAATGACTTTTGTCGAAAGAAAAAAGTGAAGGTTGTGAGAAGGATAAATCTAAGGAGAAGATGGCTCCATGACCTTGTATGGGTGACAAAAAGAAATGAAGGTTTATTGATCATTCTCACACTTAAAAACACCCAAATATAACTTTAGTAACATATTCAATTCCTTAGGTCCCTAGATGATATATGCATTTTTTTCTTAGAAAAAAATCCTTTTATTGACATTTTAGAGGAAGAAATCAAATACACTTTGACTAGTTTCTCAACCCCTAAAAAAAAAATAGAAAATTCCCCCTTCTTCCTTGGTAAAAAAAAAAGCAAGCCTCTCTTACTTCCCAAATTCAAACAATTTCATCACTTACAAACTTACTAACATATCAACCCATTTTTTCTACTCTAGTGCTTGATCATTTAGAAAGATTCAAAAACTCTCCAATATTCTTATACATATTCATATTAAAACATTAAGTTCATCAAAAACGTATTTTTTGCACTGCTAGAAGCATGGTATTGTTCTTTGTCATTTGCTTAATCAATACTCCTTCCTAAAATGTTATTGCCTCTTTAGAAAGATTCTCTTCCCTATGATTGAATTCTTTATAAATATGGATATAAGTGACCTCTTCCATTTCCCCTTTTAACCTTTGGATTTTGTCCATGACTAGTTGCGATGACTAATTATGAAATATGCTTCTTACACTTACCTAGTCTAGAACAACTTTGGAATCTCCAAAGATTTGAAGCCTCTTTACATCTTGTTTCACTGCTCTTTTCAATAAGATCCAAAGGACAAGCAATTTTTCCATGTTATATCTAGATGATATATACATATTGAAAGAATACAAACTAATTATATATTGAATAATAAACATAACAACAACTAATTGCATATTGATTATTGAGGAAAATGTAATTTCTCGCACAATTAAAGAACATAACAATCATAATTAAAAATTCAAACAAATCATGTCGACAATTAACCATTACAAATTCTTGTATAAGATATTTTGATAACATTATTACAAAATTATTTTCCACAGAAACTTGTATTTAATTAATGGAATATATATATATATATATATATATATATATATATATTAAAAATGTGTTTTCTCTAATATTCCCCCCACCCTAGGGGTGGGGGGAATAATAGAGAAAACATAATAGAAAAGTGGTGGGGGGAATATTAGAGAAAACATAATAGAAAACATATTATGTTTTCTCTAATATTCCCCCACCCCCACTCTCATATATGATGGTATATGAGGGTGGGGGTAGGGGGATATTAGAGAAAACACATTTTTAATAATGTTATCGAATTTTCTCCAATATTCCCCCCACCTATGAGGGTGGGGGTGGTGAAAATATTAGAGAAAAAAACATTTTTAATAATGTTATCGAATTTTCTCTAATATCCCCTCCACCCCCACCCTCACCCTCATATACCATCATATATCAGAGTGGGGGTGGGGGAAATATTAGAGAAAACATATATGAGGGTGAGGGTGGGGGGAATATTAGAAATATGTTTTCTCTAATATGCCCCCCACTCCCATACTCATATATGAGGGTGGAGGGGATATTAGAGAACACATAATATGTTTTCTATTATTTTATTTCTAATATTCCCCCCACCCCCACCCTCCCCCACCCTCATATATGGGGGAATATTAGAAATATGTTTTCTCTAATATTCCCCCCACACCCACCCTCATATATGAGGGTGGGGGTGGGGGGAATTTTAGAGAAAACATCCCCACCCGCATATATGAAGCTGAGGGTGGGGGGAATTTATTAGAGAAAACATATTATGTTTTCTCTAATATTCCCCCTACCCCCACCCTCATATATAATATATAATATCTTGTATTAAAGAAAATGGAATCCTATGAAAGTTACTTTATCAATAATAACAAATTCTTGTCCTTTACCTTAGAAACGATAGATATTAAATTGATGTATAAGATCTTCTTGTTTGTGTAATAAAAGACTTTCTTCACACAACGATTTGACAATTACAATTCTATCTCAAATCTATCTTATACAAGATTTGATATGTTTATGATTATTTTGACAATATATAATATCTTGTAAAATATAAAATGGAATCCTATGAAAGATGTTTTATCAATAATAACAAACTTTTGTCTTTTACTGTAAAACAACATCCAACGACCAGTCGATTGCATTTTTGACAACCTAACTCGGTGGGGACATCGAATGAGGTCCAATAATATCTACAGAGGTAGCAAACTTGGGGACTTAACCCCATGATCTCTTGCTTGTAATTCAAAACACTCAACCACTTGAGCTAACCCACCAGGCTATTATTAGTCATCATATATATTAATACACAATATATTGTTTTTAATTAATAATAAAATAATATTTGTATGTTCATATTAATATATGATCACATATTAATGTTGATATATATCACACATGATTATATTAATAATATCATAATATTAACATAAGGTTATAATAATAATTCTCATGTGTTTATCAATATATAATAATATTTAATACGTAGGAAAATATAATAATATTTAATAAATATGTAATAAATTAATAATTTATATTTATTATTTATTGTGTATTTTATTTTTTTCCAAGGAAATAAATTTGCATTTTTATTAATATAAAAAAATACATCGTGAAATGCCCACGGCATTCGTAAGTGTTCTTAAGCCCTTTACATGATATTTTATGTCTGATCCATCATTACAAAAAAAAATGAAAGTTTTTATGATCAATTACATTAGTAGCTTCTTCAAAATAAACCAAAATGACATTAAAAAAGTACATTAATCATTCATCTAGAGATCATGGAAAGTCCATCATTATACGAAATCTGAGATATAAATTGTGATTGCTACAATTAGGTCCATGGTTCATAATTATATTCTACAATGTGTCCATTTTGGATTACTCAAACAATCTAGGTTCCTCGTTCCAACCCAACTCCATCTTTTGAGAGCCCATTTGTAGCACTATTCATGTCCCTATAAATATGAGACAAAGATGTTTGTGAGACAGATGTCACTATATTGAGAACTTCATCATACAATGATCATAATGCAAACTTCCTCAGAGCAATTTCTTTGTGCATACATTGGATAACCAACTTTGAGTCTCCAAAAATTTGTAATTGGGTTACACAAAATTTCGGTGCTAGTTTCAAGACTAGCTTTAAAGCTATCAATTCATACAAGTTGTTATTTTCTTAACCAATTCCATATTTAAAATAAATATTGTGATATGAAGATAAGTATAGAATGCCTCTTGAACCTCCCTTATAAGGGTTCACTTGTGATTCCCATGGAGTATCCTTATTTATAGACACTTCACCTTGCATATCAGAGTTATATTTTTCCTACACCTGTGGGTAGGCATTTAAAATATTTAAGATCTGGACAACACATTTGAGGGGAAGTGTCTCTTTAATAATAATAATAATGAGGGGAAGTGTCTCTTTATATTCAAATAGCTTTAGATTTCTAGCAAGTCATACTCCCAAGACTATGTTAAATGGAAGTGCTATGATCTTGGAAGTGTCTTTTCTATTACACTGAGTTCTAAAGGCTTCTTCAAGTTTTCCTCCTTCCTAGAGATTCCCAGTCCCTAGTAATATTTCCACCTCTTTCCATACTTGGAGTATGGTCATTACAACATGATATGAACTCTAGTTTCTTCTACTTGGTGACATTGACATTACCATCCTATCCCTATAAAATTCCTCTTTTGAATAATATCCCATGTGGGAGCCTTGTTTTGTAAACTCAACCACATAAAGATCTTGCTTTTTGTTGGGCATTTTAATTTTTATATAATTTTCCACCACTAGATCTACTGGTCTTTTGTTCCTTCTTTTGCTAGTGCTTTGTATCCTATTTTAGGAACATAAGCTCTATCCAGATTCAATTTCTAGATCAGTTAATCCTCTTCTTCCTTGAGCCTAGCATTTTTGCCTATCAAGAGATTTGTGTATCATTTCCATTGTTCAACATACTTGTAATGATCCTCCTCGTTGCGACAACGAACCTTAAATAACAAGATTTTTTTTTTTTTAACAACTAAATAAAGGGTGTGTGCGCACGTGTAAAAGGGAAGTAAACACATTCGACTCTGTGTCGCCACCCGACGACGAACAAGGCACATACAATGACAACACAACATGACGACCTAAGACACACATCAAGTATTTGCATGCATTAAATGACAATCAATCGACTATAAATAAGACTGACTACCCACTCGTCCTACCCTGCAATGGTTAGGACCTCCAAGACACATAAGCAATGCTCAAGCCTAGGTTCCCATCGATTTTAACCATTTAAGGTCTCAGGGCTAGCGGTTGTTCTGAGGAACATGGAGGTGTCTACATCCCGCCCGACACAAGCAGACCAAGCCCTACCAAGATTACAACCAAGTACAACAAAAATTAATGAACAACCACGACCTCTACGGAAGGCGTAAGTTAGAAAGGACTCTGTCAACAACCAACCAACCATCATCTAAGACAGGGGCCATGTCTACAACTCAATTGGCATTAATTACCGATCAATTACTCCATTAATTACCATTAGTCGATGGGTTACCCGACCCATCCTTGAAGATAATGTAAATTTAATTAAATGCAACTCCCCATCATAATAACTTAATGTACTTAGTTCGAAAGGACATTGCATTTTATGTGTTATTCAACAATAAAATTACAATAATCATAATAACGTTACATTTTATATTACAATCACATTGCAAGAAAGTAGCAATAACATTACATTGATATTTTATCAAAATTAACGTTTACATTTTATTTTATATCACAATAACATCCCATCTACAATTTACAATAACAATATATATTATAGTAACCTTACATATACATGTTACAATAACAGTATTTGCTTATCAATAAAAATCATCTTGATCCAAAATTTAGAAACCATGAGGAAGGAGACAATAAATTCTAAGGTTAGGAACCATTATAAATCCATGTGACATGGATCTCCATACCTTATTCTTAAAACATATAAAGAGAAATGTAAGGAACACATCATAGTCAGTATACTAAGTTTACATGCACACTCAATAGGTTCTGACTTATTAATCACCCAAGAAAATTACAAATTCCAAGAAACGCGCTGCTTTCCATCAAAATCAACGACCCAGCAACATATGCACATTTAAAAGAAGATTCTTCTAACTTAAGGGGACTCATCTATTTTCAAAGCATGTAAAACTATAACGAGAAAGTACTGTACTTCAACTTAGAGCAACTTCCCTGTATTGGGTCACTTAGTGGTCTTATAACCACAAACTTTAATCAAGGGTAAGTTGTATTAAATTCATTGTAATGGACTGATAATAAATTAATATATAATTTCATTCATAATGCGAGGGAAGGACATTCAAGAAGCTCAAAATTAGATTATAATATTTTTCTTCATATTTTAACATGAAATCGCCACAAGGGTGGTTGTTGGGTTTTCCCCAGATAAGTAGGTACAAGTGTCGACCAAGGTCTTCGATGAGATATTCATGTCTGGAGCATTGAAAACACAGTAAGGAAAAGTTTCTAAAATTGCAGAAAATAGAAGGGCGTGGTCAATCTTTCGCTGCCCAAAAACACGGTTGTGGGTTTCCCTGGCCTTCCCAACGTTCCACAAAATGTTGGCTAGATTTAGCATTACGGATCTACAGGAATCTCTGTCACCCAACCTAAACTTGACTACTAAAAAGGGCGCGGTGTCCGGTGAATTCTCTACTACACCACCCATTCTTGACAGCACTGAAGCGCACGTACCTTAATCACTGGCAGACAAGACTGAAGGGAGAGACTTAGAAGGTCACAGGTCGAGCAAGGCACCTCGACATGGCAGAGAGGGTGGGTGAAATACGGGTGGCATAGGCATCAAGAATGGATTGGCTTCGCTATCTACAAGGTCATTGTCCAGGATATTGCTGTACATTTAAAAATAATAGGGGTTGTATAGAGAAATAAAAAGCTAAGGAAACGAAGGCAAGTAAAGGATATCCCAAGCAACAGTTCGTTGTGGTGATATTCCAGCGCTAAACCTAGACCACCCAGTGAGAACGATGGTAATACTAAGGTAGCTCGCGGAGAGGCTAATCGGTAACAGACTACGACCCATCAAAACGCTCCATCCGATGACAAGCTAAGAGATGCAAGGTTAAACCACCTTAAGGGATACCTGGTCGAAACGCATTTCAGATTACAACAATCAACCCTGAACGCGATTCCACTCTGCCATCTACACAAAGTATGGATCCGCTGGCCTGTAAAAGTTTGCTACCATAAGTTCAGAATAATACAGAATGTAGTCAACGTTGTTCACAATCGTGAGTCAAACGCTGTTACAAACAATTACTTGAAAAAGGGGTTTAATGATAGTCCAATCTTATTGACCGGTAAAAATTCATGAACTGTGTAATTTCATTGTTAGCAAACTCTCGTTGGAATGTAAAATTCGTTGACAGAAAAAAAAAACGTTGAACTGTAATGTTTCAATGCCCAAGGTTAAGGAAACTCTGTCAAAAATGCTAGGACTACACCGCAATTCCCCAACACAAACTGGCAGGGATTCCAATACAACACAGACCATAATGCTTGTAGACAGTCAATCAAGTGGGCGAAGGCTCTAGATAAAATTCATAAATTAATACTGTGCAGAGATAAAACACGCAGATAAAAAGGCCATCAGAGAAACAATCACAGAGTTAAGATGCGAAGGAAGTAATGCAACACTGTGGGGTTCAACCATCAATATAAATTACGCAAAGGAAACTTAGCCAGCGATAAAAACGCAGAAGAAGGAACTTCGCTATCAATCAAAGGTCGAGGTTATTAAACGCATCAAGGAGCAAGGAATACCATTCAGACAAGGACAATAACAGAGGTGGAAGGCTGATAGGTTCGACGTCGTTTCAACATTTAAAATGTGAATCCCATAAGCAGCAATATAACACAGTCAAGAAGAAATACGCAGAAATGTCCAACGAGATATAAAAAGAAGTAAAAATGAGATAACACTAGGTATAAACATGTTGAATCATTTACAATCAATATTCATATCCAAGCCTAAGTTACTAATGCATTCTATTTTACAAATGACGAGCGTACCATTGCCTTGTCGCCCACCTCGAATGACGTCCACGTGCTCTGTGCCGCTCCCGCTCGCTGACCATCGAGACCTCACCGGTACCTCCCAGCCAACACTAGGGGTACTCTTCTTCCCCCTTAGCCCCCCGAGCCGCAAAGGGGCCACACACTATCCAGATGGTACGTCTAGCTTCCAGCTCGCCTTGCAAGGCTGAGCTACCACTCTTATCCGAGCTGGAAATCCCAACTCCTCACAAGTAATCAATCAAGTCACAAATCCGACAGCGTGACATTACGCTAACAATCGATCCCCTTTTTTCCTTCACCTCTCTCTCTTTTATAGAATTTGAGAACTTCCATTCTTTCCCTAATCTCATTAAATTTTAAGTTTTAAATAAAAACTTCTAAAAATTCTCCATCGTACAAGTGTCCTTCATCCCCCACTTTCCTCCAATAAATTTTTTCTTTAAATTAATAATTGTCTCATTTCTCTCACCCACCTAGAGTTGCTCCTATTTTTACTCCTAGGTGTCTCTAGATTCCCTTACAGGTTTTAAATACTTTCCCTAAAATGATGTTGCTAATTTAGTTCAATTTAGAAGGTTCTTTATTGCAGATTCTTTACTAAGTTGACCTCGCTTTTTACCCTAAGTTCCCTTCTTTCCTTTATTATGTTTCCTCCATTCCTTAGTTTCCTAATTTTTTTATTATTCCCTTCTTTCCCCTTTTATTAGAGCCAAAAATGGCAGTTGCACAAATTAAACTCTTTTCCTTTTTATTAATAATTTAATATCTTTCACACTTTCACAAGTTAAACAATTAAATTCTTCTTTACAATTTTAAATCCACTAATTTTAATTAAATTCTTACTCTCTTCATTTTACCCCAAAAATTTTATGAAGACTAAAACTATTACTTAAGTGGTTTTCAGTTTAATTTTTTTTTTTTTTTTTTTTTTNTATAGGGTATTTTTCTTAAGGTTAGACAAAATTTTACCCTAGAGAAGTTTTAGACTTAGGACTTAGATTCTGAACTGGGCGACATTTAATTAGGGAAGTTGTTTAAGAATTTCTTAATGTGTTAAATGTCTTAGGGTCGTCTAGGTTTGTTCCTTCATCATCATCAACGCAACGTGCCCTTCAAGATGCACCACGTGCTCCAAGGGTGCCACTTGCCTTGTTTGTTTCTTTTGTGCGACGTGCCCTTCAGGATGCACCACATTCTCCAAGGGTGCCACTCACCTTGTTTGTTTCTTTTGTGTGGCGTTCCCTTCGGGATGCACCACGTGCTCCAAGGGTGCCACTCGCCTCTTGACTGATTGGTAGACATCAATAACCCCTGGAGTCAACACTCCGCCAGGTGAACTTGTGGGAGACTAAGGGCTTCTAACGAATAAGGCCCCCATCTTATTGCTCTCCCCTTAGAATCATCATGAGCGACTATCGTAGTCTACCCTCATGGCATCGTGGGTCCTATCGAACTAGTTAATCGTTAACCTACAGTTCGAGCCACGGCAGGAGTTCTAGTAGGTTGTGGTAGGGCTGTTGTCCACACCTCTCCCTCAACCTCTATGGTAGTCGTGTGTGGCCCCTTTACTCCATATGTGAGTCTGGTTGGCAAGCTATCGTCAGCCTGCATCATAAACAATCATGTCAGACATGTCAGCATCAAATCATCTAATCAATGTAATAAAATCACAGTAAAACAATCAAACCCCAATAGCACACTCCCTGACTCGATTTGGAGTTCAAGGGTTCTGTCGATGCCTCTGCATCCTCAAGGTCCAAAACCCTGCACACTCAGTAAAACCAAGTCAATAGCACCTGTCTATGTCAATGCAGTAAAACATCAGGTCATCTATCATAATGCCTCATAATCAAGAACAAATGTTTTAATATCATAATAGTCTGGATCACTTGCGAGCAAGTGTCCTCAAAGAATAAGTTTTCTCAGTGCGCTAGAGCGGGATGTTACACCCCAATCCAATTTCTTCCCATGAAAACCACTGCTAGTGCCAAGCAGTGGACCTTACCTAGTTTGCAACCCATCGAAGATTAAAATAACCTTTATTCCTTAACTCTTGAATCATATAAAAGAGAATTCTTTGCACACATTTTCTCCCTACCCAGGGATCAAGGACAATTTGCACTTTATCTCCTTTTCCAATTTTCCAAATCAACTAGTTTCCAACTAGATAGAAAGCATAGATAATAACTTTCCATATTATTGAGGCATTATTTTTCTATTTGAGGGGATTTCTAATCAAATCCTCCACTATATTAGGGGTTATATACTTATCTCTTACTACCTAAACCCACAAACCTATTCCTTGACTTAGCCTCTAGACACTTTTTGCAACAAGAGCCTTTGAAAAGTGAAAGGGAATTTTGAGGGCCCATCTTCCAATGGATTTTGGTAAATGCCATATTTTTCCAAGAGGCTAGCACCAATCCTTTCATTTTTTGGTCTCCAGACCAGATAAACTTGTAGAAAGGTTTTCAAACACCTTTTGTAACCCAAGGAAATGATATCTAGTAGATTGGAATCACTTCCAGAACTTCTTTTACAAAAACCAAACGACCTCCCCTATACAACCATCTATTGCACTAGGTGTTTATTTTCTTCTCCACTTTAGCTATTAACCATTGCAAATCACATATTTTATATTGATTTGACTTCAAAAAAAATCCAATATACTTCAAACCTTGTTTTAGATTAATCATCTTATAGGGAAAAAGTTGAGTAATAAAGTTTTTTTCCTTCTTAGATATCCCCCATAAGGTCATCATAGATTTTTCCATACTAATGACCATTCTAGCTTCGTTGTAGAATAAATCCACAATGTCCTTGAATTTTTCGATGACTCTTTTGGTGCCTTCACAAAAAATCAATATATCATCGACAAACAATAGATGTGTCATATTGCATGATACTCCAATAGGTACCTCTTTTATACTACCATTTCATTTTTCTTCTTTAAGTAGCCTACTTAATCCTTCAACTATTAAAATAAAGAGAATGGGAGATAAGGGGCATCCTTGGTTGAGACCCCTCCCTAATCCGAAGAAAGAGGTTATTGCTCTATTCAATAATACATCAAAAGATATTGAGGAAATCCAACTCATTATCCAAACAACAAATTGATGGGAAAATCCTAAATGAATTAGAATGAGTCTAATGTAAAGCCAACTTACCCTATCATAAGCTTTGGATAAGTCCACTTTCATCACCATCGATCTTTGGTTTATGACTTTAATTGAATGTATGCATTCTTGGGCAACCATAACTTCCTTGTGAATTAGCCTTCCCTTTAAGAACCCAAATTGTTCTCTAGAGATTTGACTTGAGAGAAAAAAATTCAATCTCCTAGCAATTACCTTTGAAATAATTTTGTATATGCAATTGCATAATGAGATGGGTCTAAACTTATAAAAGGTTGCAGGATTATCGTCTTTAGGAATTAATGCTAGGAATGTTGTATTGACAGCTCCCAACATTTTTTGTAAGTTCATGTTTTCTCCACCACTCTTCGTAAATATTCCTCTATAAAACCATAAAAACCAATGAATAATTCCACAGGTAGTCCATTAAGAACAAAACTTTTGTCCTTTTGAAATCTCTCCATATTTTGATACAATTATTCTTTCCCAAACTCCTTTATGAAGGCCTAATTATCCTCCTCATTGAAAAAACTAGTGAAGGAGTTTGATAGCCCAATCACTTATTCTATTGTAGCATGTGTGTCTTCCTTGAAAAGGGGGGGAAATTCTTTACTCCTTAAAAATTCATCTCCTTGATATTTGTAGCCCAAGTACCATATCCCTTATCAATTTTCCAAACATGCTTTTTATTCTTTCTACAATTGGCATGCCTATGAAACAATTTTGTATTCTCATACACATCCTATAACCATAATGCCATTCTCTTGAGTCTCCATTATTTTTCATTTTCCAATAGAATGTTCCTCCTTTTATCTTCTAGTACCTTTACATCAATTTTATGTTCCTCATTCATAAATCCAAAAACTTCCCTATTGCAGAGCACCTCCAAGGATTCATCTACTTCTCTAAGAACCTTATTATCTTTCATCCTTTTTTCCTTTTCCAAATTATCAACTATCCTTTCTGCCTGTTTTAAATTTTGATGGAATTTAAGTGGAGTAGATTCTCTTAAATTACCATTAAAAGCTTTCTGAATTACTTTGATTTTCACCACAAAATTCTCCATCTTCATCCACTATGGATTTAGTTTAAAGGGACTGGAAGGTTTCTCCATTGTAGGAGCCACTTCTAACACCACAAGATTATGTTCAGATTCCCTTCCAGTGGTGACCCATTGTTAGATCCTAATGAATTCATCTAGAGATGATTCATAAATTAAAAACTTGTTGAGTCTCTTAGCAATTTTGGCATCCCCGAGTTGCTTGTTACTCTAAGTGGGATATAACTTGGATGGTTCAATATACAAAAGATTAGTTTCTTCCAATTTTCTAATAAAATATCTGGAGAGAGGTTTTAGTTGATCAGTCAAGCCACTTTCCTCTGATGATCCTAAGGTGAAATTCAAGTCATCCCCATCACAACTAGTCCATTTTGAAAAAACTATCCAAGTAGTCCATATTGTCCATATAAGGGCCACATACATTTAGCACTGTGATATCTTTCCCCACATCCAAGGAGAAAAATGAGATCCCTAGTCCTGTAGGAAAGGCCCAATAATTTGTGAGAGTGAAGGAGAATTTATTCCATCGTGTCACATTCCCACCCATTCTCCCAATGGAATCAATAAAATAGAAGTCCCAATTCCTAAGTAGTTTAGAGAGTCCATGATTGATTTTCTCCCCATCTATCATTGTCTCTTTCAATTGAATAATATAAGGTTTGATATTGTCAACTAATCTATTTACATTCAACTTATTTGAGGGGTTGGCCATCCCTCTACAATTGAGGGTCAAAAAAATCATTTGGAACCCTCGAAAAGGGAATTTTCTCTAAGATCCCCAATTAAGGATAGTTGTTTCCCACACTAAACTTTTGAGGATGCTTGTTTATGGGCCATAAACATGAAATATTTCCTTCTCCTTTGATTGGATTTGGGTATTTTTTCTTCAAAAAATACTAATCTCCTTGCCACCTTCTTGGGAAAATAAAGTGTTCCTTTACTTCTAGGTCTTAAATTGTACTTCACTAGTTCCAAGGGTTAGGAGTCCTATGTGTCCTTTCCATCCAAATATTTGTCTAGATTAGGGTTTGCAATGAAACCTTTTGGATATTTTCTAGCATCCACACTCTCTATAGTTCCAAGAATAGGTATGAGAGGTGGTAGGTTGGGTTTTTTTATACCAGGCAAACTGGGGAGGAAATCACTTAGGTATTTTAGTTCTTTGGATACAACCTTATTTCCCCATCTTCCAAAACCAAAATTTTCCAAGGAGATACTTTTATTCATAGGGTGAGATTGATGAGTTTGACTCAGAATTTCCTTATTGTCCTTGTTTTCACTAACTACATCTTGGTTAGTTTCTTTGAACTGACTAGTGTTTGTGTTATGAGTATATACTATTAGAATTCTTGTTCGAAGGCCATAAAAGGTCATTTGAACCCCCTACATATTCTTTCATGCATGTAGTTTGAAATGTTTTTAGTTCCAATGTCTCTAGACCTCTCAGATACTTCCTCAGAGCCCAATTCTTCCACATACTTGAATAATTTCATTTTGTAGCAAGGTGCTCATAACAGTGGAAAAACACACATTTGAAAGGTATCCCTTCATAGTGTAGATTAAGATGGAAAAGATCAAGTCCCATTACAATATCCATTTACTCTATCAGACCTTTTCTCACATGTCGCCCTACCAAGATTCAAGCCATGCCATAATATCCAATCTCTTGGAAGGATAAGTTTGCTTCATAAAAATACAAAGTGTTCCCAATTTTTCCAAATACCTCCTTGTACCCAAAAATCAATGGAAACCTTAGAATAAAAACCCATACTAGACGAATGTCCACACTAGTTGATTGAGCATCAACTCTATATGCCATTGCTTCAAGAACAAGAATTGAGATCCCCACTTCCAATGCTAGTGCAATATTTTTTCTACTTCTTTGGCCATTCTAAAAAATCAAACCAGCCATCATTTTACCAGAATCAGGGTGCATGGAGAGCCCCCCACCAATAGCTCTATATTGAGGTTTGTCCAATTATTAAGCTCCTCACTACTCATTCTCTTCTCATGTTAACATCCTACTATCTCCCTATCCCCGATTTCCATAATGTCATTGAGTTTAGTTTTTCCACCTAGGTTCAGGTTGATGGCCTCCTATGCATTTTTAATGCATTTAAATCTCTTTGTATTTCTTTATCCCTCCTGAGACTAAATCCCTACCACCTTCAAATATGAGTATGGGGCATCACTCGATATCTTTAGATCCAACATAGTACCCACAAAACTAGAATTGGAAACATAGTCCTACCGATCAGTAACACAATTGCAAAGGAAATAAATCTCTTGATGGACCTCATTCAATGTGTTTTCATATTCATACTTGGAGTGCTATGAACCACCATCCTCCTCTGACCATGCATTCAAGGTTGATGGATCCACAAAACTAGGTTCATAACTTCAAGCATGGGGTGATATGCTTAAGAAGTTATGGTTCTTAGATTGATCGTTGAGAAGTCTTGTCACCCTATTATTTGTTTGTCCTGAGGTTTTGGCACCTTGTACACCCAATTCCTATGCTAAATTTACCAAAAGAGACATGGTGGCCTCCTCCCAGGGCCTCTACCCTATATGGTATAGTTAATTGGAATCTTGCAACACATCCATATGACCTACAACAGGGTTGGACCAAATGGATTGACCCTCCAATGGATCATCGATGAAGTTGAAAGATTCCTCCTCATAGCCCATCATGTCTTCCACGTGGTCTAAGTCTAACATTAGTGGTGGCAGGTTCACCCTATGTCTACCCTAGCTGCTCTTGTGGAAAACCTACTGTGAAAACCCCATCCTCTTCACCATAAATGTTAATCTTGCATCACCATATCCTCCATAGTCCATTCTTTTTTCAAATTTTAGAAAGATCACAATCTTACTTTCCAAAGTTGATAAATTAAAAATCAAATCCATTGTTATTACCATGCTTATGATTGAATATGTGGTGAATTTTGTATTTGCGGCACTGCCTCTTGGAGAATTTCATTTATTGGTTTTGTATTTCCTTTCAATTTCCATCAAGAAGTTGATGCCATTGATCGTTGAGAAGTCTTGTCACCCTATTATTTGTTTGTCCTGAGGTTTTGGCACCTTGTACACCCAATTCCTATGCTAAATTTACCAAAAGAGACATGGTGGCCTCCTCCCAGGGCCTCTACCCTATATGGTATAGTTAATTGGAATCTTGCAACACATCCATATGACCTACAACAGGGTTGGACCAAATGGATTGACCCTCCAATGGATCATCGATGAAGTTGAAAGATTCCTCCTCATAGCCCATCATGTCTTCCACGTGGTCTAAGTCTAACATTAGTGGTGGCAGGTTCACCCTATGTCTACCCTAGCTGCTCTTGTGGAAAACCTACTGTGAAAACCCCATCCTCTTCACCATAAATGTTAATCTTGCATCACCATATCCTCCATAGTCCATTCTTTTTTCAAATTTTAGAAAGATCACAATCTTACTTTCCAAAGTTGATAAATTAAAAATCAAATCCATTGTTATTACCATGCTTATGATTGAATATGTGGTGAATTTTGTATTTGCGGCACTGCCTCTTGGAGAATTTCATTTATTGGTTTTGTATTTCCTTTCAATTTCCATCAAGAAGTTGATGCCATTTCTGATGGCTTCAAGGAGATATCCCTAATCAATTCCTCGGTTTTTTGCACCGCCACAATCCACTGTTGTTGTCACGCTAATGATTAGATTCAAAATATATCAATTTCAATAACTATTCTGGTGGATTAGGGCTCTAAATGAAGTCACAACTATGTACATAGAAACATTGGGGACCCAACCTAAATGCCCAATATAATCCTTTGACATTAGGCTACAAAAAATCTACATCTACGGCCATGGGAATCCTAAATAAAATGCTTTAGATTTAGGGTTAGATATTAGTAGAGGTAGTAGTGAAATCTTACTCTCAACGAGAATTTTTTTTTCCTGCATGCTAATTCAACCAGGGAATAAGTAACCCAAATAGTTTGAAGCTCGAAACTAATTCCAATGTGTGATTAGTACATTGAAGAGCTTGATCAATGACAGAAATATTACCTTCACGATGCAACAATCAAGGAAAATTTTAGGGGCTAAATTTTGGCCATGGGCTAATTTACCATGTTTTTTTTCCAAAAAATGATTCACCAATTTCCATTTTATAGCATAAATGTATTTTACTCTAAAACTCACCAAAAATTCCGAGAAACTATATAAAATCCTTAGAAATTTTAATATTTTTAGAAAATATCTCCAAACAATTTATGATTGGAATTTTAAGAATTAATAAGATTCGTCAAGATTTCTACACTTTAATATAAGTATGAATCCTAAAAAATTTACTTGACAACAATAACAAATTCAAATTTACCACCAACAATTTTTCTTATTAAAAAAAAACAAAACACCACTTACTAACCCTTATCCTTTACAACAAAATTTGTCACATATTATTCATATCTTTTTAATATCTTTTTAATTGATAAATATATTGATAAATCATGTGTATACTTTAAATCTCCTTGTGCGATCTCAGCATGAACCCAAAAAACCTCCTATGTGAACCCAAGAAAGATCCCAGCATGAACCTTCAAATAGTCCAACGCCTAATTGCCCTTAGCGGTCACCTGCCTAGCGAGACTTACCACGGACGCTATGAAGGACCTAAGTGAACTTCCGGTAATCTCCTCAGTGAACTTTTGTAAAGCTCTCCAGTGAACTCCAAACAATCGCAATAGTAGGCAAACAGATAGAGCATAAAACATAGACAAGATAATAGACCATTTTCAGAGATAAAATGCGGAAGCTGATTTATATTAAAAGAGCCAGAGTGGCTGGATATACAGACTTTGAGCACAAATTGCTCTTTTCTCACAATAGACACACAGACAGACTGAAACTAAATGCTTCTGCCACTTTAGGTTTGTTCTGGCCAAGCCAGAATCATGCAGGCTTATCAAAACAACCTATATGAAAGACACAAATCTCGAAGAGAGGAAGCTTAGAAGACTCAGACTTACAGACTCAAATCGACTCCTCCTCAAATGAACCTCTCATCTCCTTATATACAAAATTTCGGAGAAGAGAATCATTTCTTAGACAAGACATTTTACTATTCTCTTGGAATCAGATCTACTTTTAAGATTTGGCGGAGTGATCATGCAAGAACCTTTAGACCAAATTTCAAATCTACTTTCCACGTATCTAAGGAATCTTAGAAATGCAGGTCAAACCACACCAAAAGCTAGAGAAGTGCTCTAGGTTTTTAAGATACTTTTATTTGAAACATTACAAAGTGGAGATTTATGGCAGATATCCACAAAAACCGACTGACACCACTGTCGGCCAGTAAGACATGAAAAGACTGGCACCACTGTTGGCCAGTAAGACATGAAAGTGGATGGGTTCCACCATTTTATTCCACTGGTTTATCATGAAAGTGATTGAAACGATATGGGTCCCAGTGCTGAGTATAGACCTCCCTGTACATCATTAGATCTTCACTGTTGTCTTCTTCTTGTTGGAGAACATATTTTGTTCTGATAACCCAAGGATGCTTCTCATTTATGAAGTTTGTCATATACCCAATGCTTGAGATCTGATTAAGCCGATGAACATTATTAGAAAGATTTAAATGATGAAACATTTGTTCAACATTCAATACATCTGGATGTATTTCACTTGGGTTTAACCCAAATGTTTTCCACCAAGTCTCAAGCCAGGCTGGTTCAGGGTTGGTATTTGATCTGAAGTGACTAGAAAAATTTATCATGCATTAATAATATTTATACCTGTCACTCCATAAGCATTTATGATCCCACATGGCTTGATACTGATGGTAATTTATTTGATGAAAAAGCTGAGAAGGATCTTGCTGGGGCCAAGACTGCAATGCTCTCATTCAATTTATCATAAAATAAGAATGATCTGGAGTCTCTCGCCATTGTTGAGAATTTTGACAGAACCACCTTCTGAATGTAGATCTTAGTATGGTGATATCTCCCATTTCTATTATTTGTTCTCGAGCAACAAGAGTAGAATCTTGATGCAATCTACCTATAATATGTTGAGGAGGTATTACATGAATGCTCGTGTTAGAAGAGAATCCATGCAGACTAAATTCAATTCCTTCAGACCATCTTAACTCCCAATGAGGAGCCCAGTTTTGAGAATAAGTTTCCCAGTCAAGATTGTCATCAACCTGCTCTATCACTGGCCTGTTGTTTAGATCATCCCATGTATTGATAATGACCAGACTCTTAGGTTGGCTTGAACAAAACACAATATTTTACTGCGGCTTTGAAATGAAAGAAAGTATCTTTTTAACAGGTGGATAACCTTTCGTTATGCTTGGAATCGTGATGGAATAGGTTAGGTGGCCTTGAGATGTCCTGGCAGATCCATTAGGTTCAACAACAACAAGAAAAGGAGTTCCCAAAATATAGTCTACAGGCAGATCTGCCAAGAGAAACTTCATTCCTAAAGCATACTGGTCAAACCATAAAACACCTTTGGGAACTTCAAAATCAAAATCTGTAGAAACATTCCCTAGTCCAATGGCATAATAATTGCTAGGGAGCCAATATTTACAAGGGATCAAATTTTTGTTGAGGAGGTTCATATCTGATCCAGTGTTAAGCAAAGCATTTAAATAAAACATTTATGTGTTTATCTCTAGATTTATCTTGACATGATACTTTTGAAATTGGATAGGCAATATTTTCATGGCATTTAATCCTTGCAAATGGGTTGAGTCATGGGGATGTCTCTCTGGTTCAATTGGTACATCTTCTAGTGGTGGAGGAAGAGATTCCACCTGGTCTTTTAAGGCTTTTATTTCTTGCCTTGCCCATGAATCAACTTTATATGAATCTTCAGAAACCTCTTCATATTGCTTCATCTTTAGCTTGAGTTCAACAACTTCCTTCTTTAGATAAAATACTTATTTTGCTAGGTCCGTGAGTGAAGGATGCTGCAACTTGGTTTCCTTGTTGTGCTTAATGAAGGACTTGGTATTCTTTTCAAATGAAGCCTCTAGAAATAATGACTTAATCCCTTCTTTGTGGGAAGATTCTGGATTGCTTTGCTTCTGTCCTGCTGTCATAGTTTTCAAAAAGGATTCAAGTAAAGATTTTTTCATATCCCCTTCTGGAAAGGATTTTAATTGAGCTAGCATTTGGGCATCTTGATCTCCAGTGCTATGGTACATGCATATCTTTATTTTTTCTATGTGCCTTTGGGGGCTGGATACAAAATCTGATTCAGAAGAATCTTCGCAAGAACAAAAATTTGGATTATTACACTTACACTGATAATTTAGAAGAATTTATTCATCAACTAAGATAAATTCAAAGTCTGAAGTCTTTATGGATTCAGAACAACATCCTTCATGAAGTAGATGGACTTATTCTCTTTTGACAAAAGGATGATGTGGGCATTGATTTGTTAAGTGGTCATTTGCTCCACATATGTTGCAGTGAACCCTGTGTGCTAGTTGTTGTGTTGTTTCTGTACTAGCTTTTTGATTTGCTTCTTTGGCCCTTTGTTTCGAGATTTTTCCTTTAGATATTCTTGAGTTTTTTCCCTCTGGACAAGAACTTGCTATGTGTCCAATTTTACCACAAAGCCAATATTGCACTTGTTGCCTTGCTTGGCTGGAATGTGTTTTTAGCTTAATGTCTACAGGCTCATAATAGTGAGTTTTTTGTCTATATCTACCTCGGTTTGAAGGTTTCTTCTCTTTGAATGCCCTAAATTTCTTTTTCCTTCTTTTGGTGGGATCTATGAGATATAGGCCATATTTCTCACAAATAGACTTGTTATCCAGTGGGTGAGACAATTTTTGGATAGACTTATGGACTTTCATGTTTATACATAGTCCAATTAGGGTTTTAGTGATGAGAGAATAAATTTCTCCCCAGGTATACATCTCATAGGGTAATTTGAATACCTCTTGCATTTTGAGATATTCTACAAACTTACTCGAGATAGCTGCAAGGTAGACTTGCTTCCATAAAAGATTTTGGCTGTCTTTTACTTCAAATATTCTTTGCGTCCATTCTTTGTGGAATTCTTCATATTCTGACATTTTTCTGCATTTGACATTCATCAATATCATTTCATGTTTGTCAGCCAATTCTTCCTCAGTACCACACCAATGTTCCAGAATTAGTGTGGTGAGAGCTCCTATCATATTATTCTAAGGAGTTCCATTTAGATGGTAGACAACATCTCCTTGTTCATCCCTTAATACCTCTTCTTTCATTTTTGTTATCATAATAGATGAGGAGATGACTTCCCACCATTTGCTTAACGTTCCTGTGAAGCATTGGATTAAGGATTTGCATGCTTCTGTCTCACTTTTGCCTTTCATGCACATAATTTTATAGGAGACATACATTCTATCTAATAGTTGTCGGACTTTTCCTACTGATAGACCATCTATGTTCCATTCAAGGAACCAATCTTCTGCAAATGTTTGGGCTTCAGGCATCTTTCCTTTACCTAGAAGATAAGGTGCAGGTGGTCTGTTCATGTGGTGTGGGATATTTTCATATGAAGGTCTTTGGACAGGAACTAGAGACAGATTAGGGTTTGTGGAAGAGGAAGAGGGATTTGGTTCTTCTTTTGGAAAATGGATTGGGAATTTCTTCTTGTTTGACTTTTCTTCGGGCTTATATACAGGGGAAACAATAGAAATCGGAGAGTGAGGGAGAATAAAAGATTGGGGAATTGGTTTGTTAGGAGTAGTATCTTTTTGTTTGGTCTCTAATAGAGTTTTTCCCATGATTGAGAAGGCTTCTCCCAATCCTTCTATCAGTTCTTCATGATTTTTTGCAGAATCCTTAGTTTTCTACATCACTATGTTTTGAGTTTTCCCAACTCAATCATAAATGTCTGCAACTCTGTCATTCATCTGATTTACAGATTGAGCTATTGTGTTTGTAGAGACCTATAGGTCTCTAATATGCCCTTTTCTGGCATAATCATTGGTAACAAATGTGTGTGTGGCCATACCTCTAAGAGCAGTATTTGTCCAATTTACTTGTTCTGATATGGATTGGACTCTTTTTTCTATACTCGAGAGTTGGGTGGCTTCATCAACTAACATTAGGGGTATAGCTTTGACTTGTCTATTACTGTCTTCAAGAATGATATCTTTAAAAGGTGGAAAAGTTGATGTGGATTTGACAGTTTTTCCTTGATGTGGGTTCAACATCTTATAGGCAGAATGCATAATGTATTTTACTCTAAAAATCACCAAAATTTCCGAGAAACTATATAAAATCCTTAGAAATTTTAATATTTTTAGAAAATATATCCAAACAATTTATGGTTGAAATTTTAAGAATTAATAAGATTCGTCAAGATTTCTACACTTTAATATAAGTATGAATCCTTAAAAAAATTCTTGACAACAATAGCAAATTCAAATTTACCACCAACAATTTTTCTTATTAAGAAAAAAAAAACACCACTTACTAACCCTTATCCTCTACAACAAAATTTATCACATATTATTCATATCTTTTTAATTGATAAATATATTGATAAATCATGTATACTTTAAATCTCAATATATAATAAATACTGTTATAAATAAATGACAATATTTTTATAAATATATTATAAATTAGAACAACATATACAATAAAATATTATATCGTCACATGTGACGTGCAGAAAAGAAAAAAAAATAAAAATTACATGACATTCTAAAGTATAATCTACTTTTAATCCCATGAAATGGAATATGGCATGCACAAATCACTCCTGAGTATATCATGACAAAAATTATATCGACTTGAATATGTTGATTGGGTTTTAAAACTATTTATAAATAAATCTAATTATTTTAGAATTAAATAATTATTGTATTAATACGAAGGTCTATAACAACGGTTAGTAACTTTGAGAGATTTGTTCATATTGGAATTTGTTAGTAACTTTGAGAGATTTGTTCATATTTGGAATTTGTTATTTAAGGTTTATTTATTGGTAAGATGTTTTATGTAGATGATTCTATTGATTCAGTTAATCCATTTTGTCATACTCTAAAGCATTTAAATGAGAATGAAAATGTTAGTATTTTAGGAGTTTTAATCGACTTAAAAAACAAAACATGTAATAAACCAGATTTAAAGTTAAATGGAAAGGATAAAAATAACTTATCTTAATCATCCAAATTAAATTCATTTTTATTTTTGTTTTAACAAATATTGAGGAATACTTGTGTTTAAGCTGGCCATAAATGTAAGTCAAATTACAGAGAAAGTTGACAAAATGCTCTTGTCAACAAAAATAGAAAATTCTTTTATCTTCTTTTATAGACAAAAAAACTTTTTAGTCTCACTGTTGCTTCAAAAGTACTGATGTTGCAGGGATACTACCTATAGAAAACATTCAAAATACAAATAGCTTTAGAAAACATATTCAAAAGGTTGCTTGTTCACTGTGTGCCTCTTCTAGACGGGGTGGCTAATTCCAAAATTCCTTACATGAGTTACATGATTATACTGGATTAGGAACCTGACTTCTTGTCACCATTGGTTGGGATGTTGATGGAGACTTTTTCTTCTTTCCTACTACCATCCAAACTTCTTTTGCATTTGATGGAGTCCTTTCTATTCCTACCAGTTCTAAATTGTCTTGATTTGGAGGTTTTGTATTTCTAATGCCTCAACTTCCTCATCCTGATTTACTCAACTTGTCGATAGTTGAGAGATGAATTGAATTGGTGTTCCCTACCTCAGATCAAGAGAGTCGATATCCTCTTTCTTCGAGCACAAAGAACCTATTTCTTCCCGATCTAGATTTGTTGGAGGACTCATCTACTTGTGAGGTCACTTCGCTGGATATTAAGACTAGTTGATGATCTTCCTTAGAGCTGACCCACAAGGTTGATTTATGTTGGTGCTTCCTATCCTTCCTAATCCGTTTGGGACAATGTGTTGTAATATGCTATGTTTCAAAACAAACCCTACATTCCAAATAAATTATTTCATAATCCAACTACTAAGTCCATGAGTAGTTTTTATCAGTCAGTTAAATTTCAATTGGAAACTCTTTGTTGAAGTCCATTTCCACACATATTCGAGCATATGATGATACGTCGTGTCTCTCAGTTTCTAGACTTACGAAATGAAACATTCCACAAGGTCAAACTCAACAATGAAAATCTTTTGGCATAGGGATGGATGAAGACATATTTTTTAATCATTGTCTTTCCATGATTGTGAGATCCAACAATTAAGATCAACCAGACGAGACCAATAACCATTAAAACAACAAATTAAACCATTTGATTGATAGAAAGATTGCTCTTCCTATTCATCTTGCCCCATTATAATAGATAATGTTGGGGCTTCTTGCACCATAAAGGAGATATAGGGGGGAGGACGAGCAAAGGCCTCATTCTTTACAATGTCCTTGTATGAGAGGGCACCTAAGGAACCAAAGGAGTTTCCTTTGAGGTTGTTTGTGGACGATGCACCCATAAACCCTATCTAAGTCGCTCCTTAGCTCAAATTACTGGTTGAATCCAATGTTGATCCTGCGTTCACCATTGTGGAGAGCGAAATTTGCTAGAAAAATGAGATTTTAGGAGAAGGAGTTGTCTGCAACTAAGGTTAAACCGTAACTACAACCACCTTGTGCATGAAAGGCATCTCAGTTTCTATTGTTTGGGATTATTAACCAACCCCAATTAATAATAGATACTTACATATATAAATACTTCCATTAACACAAGTATTATATACTTCATTAAAACCACTCTTCATTCATTTTCCAATAATGTGGCACTAACTAAATCCAAACAAAACTTACACTAATTCTTTTCATGTTTTTTTTTTTATAATATTTTTTTATGTTTTATAACTTTAATAAAGTTTATTCCTCTTAGACATGAGATTAAATTATAATTATGGTTAGTATCTGGTTTTATATATGGGATTAAGGCTAGATGCTATTAGAAAGCACATGACTCTATTGGCAATAACATCAATGAGACAACAAGGGAAATTAGTTTTCTCATGGATACTATCTAGGACGAAAGTGCCTTTTGGTTCTAAAGAAAAACTTAAAGTTATGCTTCATCTTCCTTAAACATAAGGAAACAAATTAACAACCACAAACCCAATGACATCTTTCAAGAGTGAATCATTCAAAATGTGGGATGATTTTTTTTAATAAAGATAATGAGTTAACCTACATTCACAAATAACAATGCATAATAATTGTTCTACCACCAACCAACCAACAACTAAATTATGATAAATTTTACAAACTTAAAAAAATAGGATAAAGTTTATAATTCATTGTTTATGTACGAAAATAATAATAATATGAGACAAGGGAATTTTATTCTCACGATCATCATAATTATAAGGGGAAAATTGAAGGTCCACTAGGCGAAAGAATAATTATAGTATACATTGCTTTAATAATTACGTTTGAAAATGTTGTAAACGTATGAGTTAGATGTGTACAGAAGGAACAAGATGTGCGAGTAGACAAAATGTGACATGTACATAAGGAACCTTGATAACCCCAATGCCTACAAACTCATCATTACATGTTTTCAAGGGTCATCTTTAAGCGTCACGCGTATCTGTAATCATTGCACTTCATAAATTAAAATACATCACTAGTTTTCATTCCTTTCATATTTCTCATCTATAAATAGAAATAAGTAGACTAAGCTTTTTCATTCATAATTCTAACTTAATTTGGGTGGGGTGTTATTCATTTTTAAATGATAAATTTTATTGATTTGTATGATGGGT
>JASDQU011444029.1:0-10491 GCA_032191745.1 Picea mariana
TGAAGGCTTGTCAAGCTCAAGGAGTGAGAGCAGGAAGACTGTTTTTCAAGTCTAAAACCCAAAAGAGATAGCACGGTCATGCACAGAGACACTACAAGGAATGTGGAGTTAGAGAACCTCTTTGAGGCTCAGAGTGAACAAAGCTCAGGAGGAATAGTGCCTTAGCTCACAAAGCCATAGCTGTAAGGAGTGCAGAGGCTAATAAGAAACCCTTTGGGTTTTAAAAGTTTGACAAAGCTCGGGAGGAGCTACATTTGTCGTCGATTCAGGTGACGGAAAAAGATCTGGATCATTGGAGTTTCACATCCAAGTGTAGGCAAGAAAGCGTAGCGCGGCAGGAAGAGATCTGGACCATCAGATATCGCACAGATAGCCTATAGCCATCGGATCTGTGAAGTGTTGCATGAGATTTAACTCTCATATGCACAGAGGAGAAGACCCGTCAAAGTCCCGAACCAGTGAAAGCATCGGGATCGTCCATCTATGGAGGATGTGTGTCACGAGATCCTCGTATCTCAGGGATTCATACATCGAAGAGTGAAATTGAGGAGTCTTTCAACTTTGTGACTTGTGAAGTCTCGAAGTGATCGGGGAGTTATCGGAAGTTCAGATACTGGAAGTTCGAAGGACCAGGGATCAGTGCATTTGGGGTCATGAAGTCCCAAAACACCAAGAACATTAGGACCATCCAACAGGAGGACACGTGGCAATGATCGTGGCACCGGGAGAGTCCCGAAAAGGCCATTTCGGTATTCCGGGTACCAGGGAATGGAAAGGGCAAGAATTTGGGATTCTTGACCCATGAGATCCTGAAAGGATATGAGTTGTTGGATGCGGGAGGATCACAGTCGTTGATCTCCCTTTTATTTGGTACTTCGGTATTTTGGGTACCGGGAAGTCCAAGGAGAAAGGATCAGGTAACCTTGCATTGCGAAGTCTCAAAGTGCAATGACCCTGAAGTGTTGAAGGAACATGGAAGGGAGCTGGCATTTTGGCATACCGGGATTCGGGATTTTGGAAGTCTCAAATACAAGGAATTGGGGCATAGGGTTTTGAAAACCCCGAAGTTGTGAAAGCGCGACGTGTCCTTGGAGCGGGACAGTAAAGGTGGGGATCTTTAGTTTCGACATACCAGGGATCCCACAGACAAAGAACTGAGAAAATTCGCATCGGAAGTCCCAAAATCACAAAACGTGACACATCCTTTGGAGGAGAAAGTGGCCAGGGATTCGACATTTTGGGCATCAGCACTTCGGTCATCCCAATGACTAGGAGTCGGGGCTCTTGGTGTTGAAAACCTCGAAGTAGGCTGAGATCACAGGGAAGAGCAGTCACATGGACCGAGATATGGCCCAGGGTGCTAATCACCATTGAGCACCAATTGGGCATTTCGACATTTCGAGTTTTGGAGGATTGAGGAGGCAGAGACTCTCGACAGCAGGACTCACGGAATCCTGAAATCCGAAATCCCTTTTTTTCGAGAAAAGGTCGCAGTTGGGTTGGAGGCTGTGGGGAAGTTGAAGGACCTGTGGATCGAATGTTGAGGTTCTGATAGGGATCCGAAAGAGCTGCTTCGGCTCAAGGAAGATTTGAAATGATCCTGTGAGTGGATCTCGTCCCGAGGGTTGCTGGTCTGCGTCAAGTGGTATCATAGCTTGACTCTGTTTGTATATTGTAGGCAGAGGAAGTGAGAAGAGAAAGAGAATAATTGGGTACACATCAGTTTAGTATTAGAGGCATCTTGCAGAGACAGGTAGAAGGAGATAGAGCACTGAGACTTTGTGGAGATTTTTTTTGCAGGTGCGCAATAGTCAAAAGGCAGTCAGGTTGACTGTAAAGAAAGGTTGGAAGCACTCTTAGTTGCAGAGTGACAACAACAGATTTTCTAGGAGGGAAGATAGAAGGTGAATATGGCTACTRAAGGCCATGAACATGGTCGAAGGAAGAACCATYAGCAGTCGAGCAAGGMTGATATGGATAAAGAGMTCGCCGAAATCAGAGCGAGAATGGAGAAGCTTGCATTGCAGATGCAACAKGATGCAAGATCACGATGGGTGTATGAATGGCTCATCAGGACAAAGGTGAAATGGCCAGTCAAGGAATTGGTGCCCAGAAGACAGTGGAGGTTATTGAGAGGATGGTTGAGGCATGCTGAAGACCTCAATGAAAYAGAGGAGGAAGTGGTTCACGTCTGTGAGCCAGAGGCTGGGAGAAATCTTAGTGATGATGAGGAAGAGAGATCACTGAAAGAGCTCATGAACTACCAGGAGGGMAGAGAGGAATTCCCAATTTTCCAGGTGGGAAATGAAGTGATATCACTGGAGGATCTCATAGACTGTCAGGAGGACAGCAAGGGAATTTCATATTGCCAGGAGGGAAATAATATGAGATTAGTTGACGATCTCAAAGACTGTCAGGTGAGCAGTGAAGAAAATTCAGATTGCCAAGAAGACAACAAGAAGGGGTCATCGGTTGATCTCATAAACTGCCAAGAGGGCAGCGATGAAAATTTAGACTGCCATGTGGGAAGAGAAGAAATCCCATGTTGCCAAGTGGGAAAGGGAGAGAAGATGAGACTATTTGAAAGTCTCATGAACTTAGAGGTGAGTTGGGATCAGCCAGAGGAGCTGACAGGGAAGATGATCTCAGAGGTGAGTTCATATCAACATGGAGAGCTGATGGAGAAGGAGGATTAGAGGAATCTTCTGATCATTGGAGGAATTGAAATATTCCTGCCACTTAGCCTAGTCGAGGTGAGATTGTGCATTGTCGATGTAGCAACCGTAGAAATACAGCCAACAGAGACTGTCAGGGAGAAAGAAGAAGGGGAGCAGATATCAGAGGTTGCCCAAGAAGAAGAAGGAGATGAGCATTCCAAGGAATGGCTCAAAATTTTCAGCCAGGAAGCTGAAAAGGAGACAACTTCAGCATTGGAGCTTGCAGCAGAAGAATCCGAAGAAGAGACAAATAACATGAGTTTTGTTGATCTGTGCAAAGAGATTGAAGCCCTGGAGAGAAGGGTGATAGTGCAGGGCATGCACATATAATAGGTTAATTTGGAGATAGGTGAAGGAGAATACCAACCCAAGGAGTGACTAGAAGAAGCTGGAAATATACCAGCATGAGAACTGGCAGAAGCAAAGTTGTCAGAAGAGGAAGTTGAGTAGAGACTCAATGATGAAATTGCAGAATTGGAGTTTGTAGTAGAGTGGCCAGCTAGTGCCATAGGAGGGGAAAAAGATGGCACAGGAGATCTAGTTGATGTACCCATTTGCAGAGAGGAAGTGCAGTCGAGGATACTGCAAGGACAGATCCAACCATTGGAGCAACTAGACGAGATGATCGAGGAGATTAGAAGGCTAATGATCATATCAACAGAAGAAGTTAGCAGAGGGAAGATGAATAGAGAGGGACTTGTAAGAGTAGTATGGCAACAGAAGCAACAACAGCAGCAGCAAAGCAGAGGAGCGGATGGACAGCTCCAAAGAGTTGTTTGGGACCCAAGAGGATTTCATCAACCATGCTAGAGAGCTCATGAGAAGGAGCTCATGAATTTTTTCATAGCAGAGGAGTATGATGCAGGAGCATCGCTCCAGTCAGCCATGTGTCAGCCAGCCAGCCAACTCAACGTGTATTCAATGGGAAAGGAGAGGCGCAACCCTCTCGATTCAAATTTCTAATTTGAATTTAATTGTATTAAATGAATGTAAGGTCAAGGAGCCATCAGGCCATGTGTATGCACAGGCCTTAGTTATAGGTAGACTTAAATGGTTGTAAGGCTGGCTCTAGTTCCAATCTGGACTAAACAACCATTAATTGTAAAATTCAATGTAATTGAATAGAGTAGGTGAGATGGAGGGAAGAGCTCAAAGAGCCCCCTCATGTAAAAGATATCAAATCTTATTTTGAGTTAGTAGTTAGGAGAGCTCTGCGTGAGACGAGTTGTTGAGTAGAAAAGAGAGAAGAGATGAGACTATGTTACAGTTCGCGCTCATAACCTTTGTGCAGGCATTCATATTAATACAAAGAGCAGTTTTTCCTGCATGAGATTCTTTGTGGGTTTATGTGTTTATGGATGAATGTCTTTATGCTTTTATGCTATGCTGTAGATGTATGTTGTAGATGTGCATTTGCAAGGGCAGATAGATTTTCCTATTTGTGGGTTCTTTGATTTCAGGTTGGGGTTCTTTGAGGCTTCATGCAAGAGTGCATGATAGAACAATATGGGTTCTGAAAGCCTATGCAAGGATTGTACTTCTAAAGTCTGTGGATTTAGATAGAGACGTACCAGGAGGGCACACCAGCTAAAGTATTAGACTCAAGGAAAATCCTCAAGGTTGTTGAATACCTTGGAGGTGAGACTGTGCAGAGGAAGGCACAGGGAAGACAGAACTGTTGAACATTCTATGAAGCTCTGTCAGGAGGGCATTGAGCAAGTGCAAGAGTGGACAGAGGAACTCTTGGTTGAGTTCGGAGAAGGAGAAGCGTCATAGAAGGACCTTCATAGGGTTACTGAACACTCTATAGGCTTAGCAAGGAGTACTTGAGCAAGAAGCAACCTGAGGGCACTTACATCCCTTCCAGGAGAGAAAGGGGAAGAGACCTTTGGGGTCAGAGCAGTAGAAGCTCAATAAGGATAAAGACCTATGCAAGGAGTGCACCAGGCCAACACTTGAGTGAAGTGTTGAGAGATAGCCATCTGAAGTCTTGTCAAGCTCAAGGAGTGAGCACGGGAAGACTTTGTTTCAAGTCTAAAACCCAAAAGAGATAGCATGGTCGTGCGCAGGGACCCTGCAAGGAGTGCAGAGGTCGAGAACCTCTTCGAGGTTCAGAGTGAACAAAGATCAGGAGGAATAGTGCCTTAGCGCATAGAGCCATAGCTGCAAGGAGTGCAAAGGCTGAGAAGAAACCCTTTGGGTTTTCAGAGTTTGACAAAGCTCGGGAGGAGCTACAATTGTCGTCAATTTAGGCGCTGGAAAAAGATCTGGACCATTGGAGTTTCACGTCCAAGCGTAAGAAGAAAGCATAGCACAGGAGGAAGAGTTTTGGGCCGTCAGATCTTGTGCAGATAGCCTATAGCCATCGAATCTGTGAAGTGTTGCACAAGATTTAACTCTCGTATGCACAGAGGAGAAGGCCCGTCAAAGTCCTGAACCGGTGAAAGCATTGGGACTGTCCATCTGTGGAGGACATGTTTCACGAGATCCTCATATCTCAGGGATTCGGGCGTCGAAGAGAGAAATGGAGGAGCCTTTTGACTTCGTGACTTGTGAAGTCCCAAAGTGAACGGGGAGTTACCAGGAGTTTGGATACTGGGAGTTCGAGGGACCAGGGATTAGTGCAGCTGGGGTCGCAAAGTCCCGAAACACCGAGAACATCAGGATCCTCCAACAGGAGGACACGTGGCAGTGATTGTGGCATTGAGAGAGTCCCGAATAGGTCATTTTGTCATTTTGGGTATCGGGGAATGCAAAGGGCAAGAATTAAAGATTCTTGACCCGCGAGATCCCGAAAGGATCTAATCCATTGGATGCGGGAGGATCACAGTCGTTGATCTCCCTTTGATTTGGTACTTCAGTATTTCGGGTGCCGGGAAGTCCAAGGAGCGAGGATCGGGTAACCTTGCGTTGAGAAGTCCCAAAGCACAATGACCTCGAAGCGTTGAAGGAACATGGAAGGAAGTTGACATTTCAGCATACTAGGATTCGAGATTTCAGAAGTCTCAAAGATAAGGAATCGAGGCATAGGGTGTTGGAAACCCCGAAGTCGTGAAAGTGAGATGTGTCCTTGGAGCAGGACAGTAAAGGCAGGGATCTCAGGTTTTGGTATACCAGGGATCCCACAGACAGAGAACCGAGCAACTTCACATCAAAAGTCCCGAAGTCACGAAACACAACACATCCTTTGGAGGAGAAAGTGGCCAGGGATTCATCATTTCGGGCATCGACACTTCGACCATCCCGATGACTAGGAGTCGGGGCTCTTGGTGTTGAAAACCCTGAAGTAGGCTATGGTCACAGGGAAGAGAAGTCACATGGACCAAGATATGGCCCAGGGGGCTGATCACCATTGAGCGCCATTTGGGCATTTGGGCATTTCAGGTTTCGGAGGATAGAGGAGGCAGAGTCTCTCAATAGTAGGACTCGCGGAGTCCCGAAATCTGAAATCCCTTTTTTCGGGAAAAGGTCGTGGTCGTGTTGGAGGCTGTGGGGAAGTTGAAGGACCTGTGGATCGAATGTTGAGGTTCCGATAGGGATCCGAAAGAGCCACTTCGGCTCAGGGAATATTTGAAACGATCCTGTGAGTGGATCTTGGCTCGAGGGTTGCTGGTCTGTGTCACAATGATGAAAAAGGGGGAGATATTTATCAGATGCAAAGGTAAATACTTGGAGAAAGAGCACAGAGGCATGGTTCCAGGGGGAGCGATGGTCACAGGGGGAGCATGAGTGATATGAATTCAGTATTGCATCAAAGTGTTTCCATCAATGCCAAAGGGGGATATTGTTGATTATTTAGGTTGGTAGTCATTGATTTCAACCCTTGAAGAAATTTCGGTAGTGAATTTTGGTAGCACAAAGGTTTGGGTAATGGACCCAAGTTTGTTTGATGTATAATGGTATGAGTTTTAATATACTTGAAGATAAGACTATTCTGTATGGATAGTACATGTCATACCATTTCCGGTGGTTTGTGGAAAATCACATACCTCCTCATGGTTAGAGATTTATGACCATGTGAAGTTGGAGAACCCTCATGAGTCATCTAGAAGCCCCAAAAGGTCAAATTAGTCAAAGTGGTTGCAAAAACAAAATTATTTAAATAATAAAGTAAAGTGATGAGTGTACTATAAGTCAAAGTGGATACAAAATAAATTATTTAAATAATAAATTTAATGGAGAAATTACTAAGTGGACAAGTGGTTAGAAGCGGGTTAGCCCTAAAATAAGGAAAGTGGTTTAAGATGGTTAGAAGGTAACCCCTTGAGGAAGCTACATAAAAGTATAAATAAGAGGCAAGGGTCTCTCATTTAATCACACTTGAGAATATTGAATATCTACAAGTGATTGAGGTAACCAAAGGATATCAAAGTCAAATTGCAGAGGGAAGGTGAAGTAAATAAGGTCGAAATTCAAGGGAGGATAAATTCTTTTGATGATGCTTTCTAAGGTATGTTATTTACAGGTCATCTCACCATTTTCGCAATAATTTTTTTTCTAGAATGATTCAGACTGCGAAATATGAAATTCATTGAGGAAACACATCCAAGTAGCTTTGATAAACATTTTAGCTTGTGGTTCGCTATATTTTTGGAGTTACACTCTGTGGAAAATAGGGTTTGTGGCTAGTCCTGAAACTAGTCTAAAACAAGTGTTTCTAGTAAAAATGTCCTAACTTCTTCATAACAGATCCAAATTTAGTAAGACAAAATTTATTGGTTTTAGTACAGTCTGTAGTATTATGTGTACCATTTTCAGATCCATATAACAAATATTTCGTGTGGGGCACGCTCTATAAGTTCTCTCTCTAGAATATGCCAAAATTCAACAAGGTATGCCATTTTTTATATAACTCCTTTTCTGAGAGGTTCCAATAGTGAAACCTCGAGGAATTTCATAAAAGACACTAAAGAACATTGTGTACTATTTTCATGACTTCATTCATTACAGGTACATAGTTATGATTATTTCAAGTTAGGGTTGTTGACTAATCCAAAATTAGTCATGTGAGACTAAAGTAAAGTTTGATGAAAATGCTAGTATCTTGTTGTTAAATTTAAGGAAGGTTTGCAAGTATGTGATCATATACACCAGGTCTATTACAGAGTTACAAATCAGATTTGAATGATGAAATTTATGATGGATTTTGGTTGAGGTACATGTTGGGTACATGGTTGAGACAAGTAGTTGATGAGTTGGAACATACATGAGGTGTATAGTTGATGATGTTGGTACATCTTGATGAGTCATAGTTTATGTGTATTTTATGCATGATTGGTACATATTTGGTGCATGGTTGATGCACTCATTGATGGTATAGGTTGAGGTATAGGTTGGTGCATGTTTGATGCACTTGTTTATGGTACAAGTTGATTACAGGTTGTTACATGTTGTTTGGTGCAGGTTGATTGGTACAGGTTTACAATAGTATATATCACAATGATAGTGTGACAATGGTTCTATTATTCTACTTCTATGTCAGGGTAGTTGGATGGGGCAAGGATAGGTGATTATATCCACCTTCCGGTTGTAGATGAATAACATAGGGGGTTGTAGTCTCGTTCTAGTTGTAGCCAGAGAATTGGGGAGTCGGAGCTTCCCTCGGGTTGTAGCCTGAGAAACTAGGGGATTGGAGCCTCCTTTCATTTGTAGCTGGAAAACAAAGGAAGTTGGTACTTCCAATGAATGTAATTCTTAAATACATATAAGAAAAAATATTCCATGGTTTTCTCCCGCTTTGGGTTTCTATGTAAAAACATTGGTGTAATGTGTATGTGTATGATTGCTCATGTGTTCATTGTTTATTTATTATGAAACTATTGGATGGTAATGCTAAATTGATATAACGCTTGATTTTATGGTGAAAAATGATTAAATTTCTCGATTACTAATTCACCCCCCCTCATACTAATCCAACAACTCTTACAAAAGAAAACCCAACTAAAAGGTGAGGTTTCTCTTCTCTCTTTTCTCTGGTATGGAAATGATGCAAGTATAAAGGAGAAGGAACTCTCTATGGAGTTACCTGGGACCTATGGCATGTTAGGATGCTACATAACATCATCCCCATCTATTATGCTCTCTAATTTCTCACTCTTAGTTGTTCTTCTCTACCATGGAACAAAATGCAAGAATGTTATGAAAGAAGTTAAGAGAGCTATAAACAACTCTAGCCTAGATGAAAGATTAAAAAAACGACTTCTCCCAAATAGTGATATTACCCCAAGAATCTATGGGATACCTAAAATTCATAAAAATGGGGTTCCTCTTAGACCTATATTAAACACAATCGACTCTCCCACTTATGAACTGGCCAAGTATGTAGCAAAGATCCTTAGCCCCTTAGTAGGTCGTACAAACTCCTTCATTAAAGACTCTAATGATTTCGTTAAAATTATCAAGAATCAGAAAATAAAACCTGAAGACATCCTTATTAGCTTCAATGTTGTCTCCCTTTTCACCAAAATCCCACTAGATGAAGCCATCCAGGTTGTTAAAGAAATGGCATACCCAGAAACAACAAAACTAGCAGAGGTTTGTCTCTAATCCACATTTTTTTAGTTATCAGGGTGAATTTTATGAACAAACAAGTGGCGTAGCTATGGGATCCCAACTATCTCCCATTGTCGCCAATATTTTTATGGAAAACTTCGAGAAAAAATACCTAGATTCCTTTCCTCTTAAACCATTAAGATGGAAAAGATTTGTTGATGATACTAACATACTTTGGCCTCATGGTAAAGAAGAACTAGAAAAATTCTTCTAACATCTCAATGATATTTCTAAAGACATCAAATTCACAATGGAACTTGAGGAAAATAGTAGAATTCCCTTCGTAGATGTACTAATAAAATGGAAAGAAGATGAGAGTCTTGGACATACAGTCTATAGGAAAAATACCCACACAAAAAAATACCTTCACGCTAGTTCTCATCACCACCCAGCCCAGAAGTTAGGTGTCCTCAACAGTCTAGCCACTAAGGTCCTAAGAATTTATGATGATTAAAACCTAGTTCAAGAAAAATATCACCTCTCTAGGGTCTTCAAGAGCATAGGCTACAAGGACAAAGAAATTAAGAAAGCAATGAATAATTACCTAGATAGAGAAAGTAATAGACCTAAACCCCTTAACAACCAACACCCTAGTAAAACAACCTACCTTCATTACATCCAAGGAATAACTGATAATATTTCCAATGTCCTAAGAAATAAAGAGATTAATGCCTCCTTTAAACCCTCAGAAACCATCAAACAAAAAATGAAATCCGTCAAAGATAAGCTTGACCATCGGAAATGTAAAGGAGTTTACAAAATAGAATGTTCATGTGGTAAATGCTACATAGGAGAAACTAGTCGTTCCTTTTAGATCATGATCAAAGAACATGGAGTGGATATAAAGAGAGAACATACTCATATCTCAGCTTTATCCAAACACTCATTTTCATCCAAACACCACGTGCACCTAGAAGACATAAAAATTTCAGCCAAGGAAGATTACTTCTTCAAACGCAGAATCAAGGAAGCTAATGAAATCCTTAAACATCGCAACAACCTGAGGAGAGAAAATGGTCTATAAGTTAGTGAAAAATGGATTCCTTTGATCCAAGATAGATGTATCAGGTAATTTACACTTTAACATAAAAACCTAGGTTCATCTCTTTTGTTGATTAAGGTTGGTTGTCATTGATGTCAACCCTTGAAGAAATCCCGGAAGCACAAAGGTTTGGGTAATGGAACCAAGTTTGTTTGATGTAAATATGAATCATTATTGTCT
>JASDQU011444031.1:6528-19681 GCA_032191745.1 Picea mariana
TCGACCTCAACTCCTTTATTCACATAATGTAGAATTGCACCCTTGGCGGATAGTGTAGAAGACTTGAAGACATCACTATGTGGTCGCAGCTTTCCTAAGTTTTTTCTTCCATTTCATTGGACCAGCACCCATTTGAAATTAGTGATCATGGGAGATCATATTGTACTCCATGGTATACAAATATCTTCAGATTGATTATGAGATTGGTTTCACTGGGCCTTGTTCATGACTATGACAACTTCTGGCATATAACCGCATTTGAATTTTCCTATTCATGGCCATGGACACTTATTTGGTATATTTTCCACATGGATCTGCATTGTATTCTTGGCAGCCATGTATGCAAAGTCAGTACATTATGTAATAAGCAATCGAGTTTGTCCAGCTAGTTCTCTACCACTCCACTCCTGGGTTATTTATAATGTATTTCAGCCATTGCAGATACTCCTCTGATCTCACACATTAGGGGGCATATGTGTTAGGTTCCTAACCCGCACATAGGTACAACAATATATTTGGATGTAATAAAGGTCCATATTAATAGGGCCTTTCAATAAAAGAGAATAAGGCGGATGTAAGAAGACCTAATAGAAGCTTCCCCTTCTAGAAGGATATTCCTCTAGATGCTTCTTTTTAGTATAAATAGGAGTCAAGGGTATGAGAACCCTAGATTGGATATTATTGTAATAAAGCTCTGCTCAACTAGAGGTTTCCCCCTCGAAGAGGCCCGTGAACATTGCTTTCAGATGCAAAGTGTTATTTCTGTTGTTATTCTTATATCATTTTAGTGTTATTATGGTGAATGTTTTTGTTATATTGTTGTTATTCTGCCATTACTAGCATTTTATTTCTATTCTGCATACATTTTATATATGGTATATTACAAGTGGTATCAGAGTACTTTCCTCGGCAGAAAGTGTGGGTTAAATTTATTTTTTTTAGGGTAGAGACGTATTCTGGCATATTTAAGCCACAGATATCTTTCATTACATGCATAAACCCATGGTTGAAGGATTCATACACGCAGGAAATATAAGTGGTACTTAAGCGCACATCTGTTGGCCACCCTTGTAACCGATGTTGGTACCCCTTCGAGTGGTAGCACATCAGACAACACCTGTGTATGGATCAACCTAGATTACCTAAAGCCCTCTTTAGATAAATCAATCGGTCGCCTGACTACTATAGTGTCACCGAGAACAACACTCGGGAATACACTCTCTAGTACCTGGGTAGTCGATTAGTATGGCTAAGGGTACGGTCTATCCTCCTTAGTTAGTGCCCTGAGATATTGGGCCGAGTACTACTGTTGGATCTCACACGTATATCAAAGAGCTATAGCACAAGGCAAACCCTTGTATGTAGAAACCTTGAATAACTAACCCTTGGGGACATAAACATAAACAAATAAAAACAGACAATATCTATTTCCGTGCAACTGTGTTCGAGTTGCCAAGTAAATACACATTCCTTTCTAGTTAAGAATTTGGGCATTTCCTCTCTGCAATATTCTTCAGACCGGAGTATAAATTCGTATTCTGGAAAAAATTTCACCATTATTTCAAACCTATTCCATTGGATTCATCTCTTCGCCCTTATCACATTCATAATGTTTTACCCTACCCGCCCCTTTTCAGTTCCCCCATCCTCATGGACCATACACATAGCCAAGACTTGGAAGCTCGCTTCAACTCCAACAGACGCCACTTGGGAACCATCTACCATTCTGCAACAATTTCCTCATCCCAAGCCTTGAGTACAAGGTTGTTTTTAAGGGGGAGGACATGTTAGGGTCCTAACCCACACATAGGTAGAACAATATATTCGGATGTAATAAAGGTCAATATTAATAAGGCCTTTCAATAAAATAGAATATGGCGGATGTAATAAGACCTAATAGAAGCTTTCGCTTCTAGAAGGATCTTCCTCTAGATGCTTCTTTTTAGAATAAATAGGAGTCAAGGGTATGAGAACCCTAGCTTCGATATTATTGTAATAGAGCTCTGCTCAACTGGAGGTTTCCCCTTCGAAGAGGCCCGTGAACATTGCTTTCAGATTCAAAGTGCTATTTATGTTGTTATTCTTATATCATTTAAGTGTTATTGTGGTGAATGTTCTGGTTATATTGTTGTTATGCTGCCATTACTAGCATTTTATTTATGTTCTGCATACATTTTATATATGGTATATTACAATATGTTATAGCAAGATTCACCTCATGTTATTGGATAAATCCATACGTGCGGACACAAACCGATCTCCCTAGAACCACGTGGATCTAGAACAAAGCAAGACAGAATATGACTCTTTCCCTAGATTCCAAAAATTGAATTAAATAAGAGGCAAGAACAAGGAACATACCTTATTATCGCTTCCTTTGGTCTTTGTTGCTCCCGCTTCACTCCAATGCTCTCGTGGAGTAAATACCAAAACAACACAAACCAAGTGGAGTGAAGAAAGCACAATCTATTCAACATTCAATCTATGTATATGATCAAGGAGTTATACAATAAAGTGGAATTAGCTTTATGGGAAAGGGACATATTACTGTATCATATGAATGGAAAGTAAAGATTACAACCTGAGCCTTGATGTCGCAAACTTCCTTTCGATGGCCCTTGGCTTCGACACACACACTTTCTCACTTGCATGAAGAAGATCAACTCCTTTGGATGAACTTGCTGGAGTCTCCTAGCTATTGTAGCATCAGTCCTTCACACAATTCTTTCACCAATTCTCCAATGAATCTTGCTTCTAAATTTTCTTAACCTTTTCCATGAGAATTCACTCAATATATAAGAGAGAATTAATTAGTTACTTGGATAAGAATGATCCCAAAATATCAGGGAATCCAGTACTAGGATAACCATTCGAATGCCATCTCATCCTTCTAGAAGATTCCCTTCTAGAAGCTTTGAGAAGATTCCCTTCTAGAAGCTTCGAGAATTCATCTTTTTCCTTGCTTTAGAAAGAGTTCGCACCCTATAATTTCAACACAGTGTGAACTTCTCGTACCCTGGCTTAAGGCAGCCTACGAGAATAATGCATTCTCGTAGGCAAATAAACTAGCAGCCTACGAACAGTCCTCAAAAATGTGATTTCTGGAAAGAGATGAAGGTAACTTTTCTCAGGAGAAAGTTCTAATGAAGAGCCTGAGTACACCATCATCAATACATCATCATGATGACAAAAATCATGGGTAACAGAATTCCCCCCAAAGTATGAGGTTGGAACCAATGACAGCTGATAGACTTTGTAAACTGCATGTGTGTGTCGGGAACCAAGAGCACACCTAATTGGAAACCTGCGAACAAAAAAGCATCTACAGAATATCATATCTACCAATTCTGAGGTAGGAATTCCCATACTCAGATCACAGACTGATGACATTATAGACATGGGTCATGGACACCAATCATACACTGTGGATCCATGTCGTCAAAATATAGCATAGCCACTGGAATACACTGTGGATCTATGCAAGGAATTTCAAATCAAGACGACATAGCCATGAAACATACACAGTGGATCTATGTGTTGCAAATTATACATACTCCATCGCAACTTGGATCACAAAGATGATATCTAGGGTCTTCAATCTCGTCGCCCAAAGTACAAATCTAACCATGTGATTACATGTGTTGAAGTCAAACATGGTAGAAACCACTTGATTACCAATCAATGATAAGACCGTTAACAAGTGCAAGGGAAATCACCATTGATTTCAATGACTCCCAAGGTACCATAGTACAATCCATCGAGTGTGAATAAATGAGTTCATGTCGAGCATCCGATGGAATCTTTCGATCAGGGGTCAATGATGTAAACCCACTGTCGAAAGAGAGGAAACCTACCATTGAGGCATGCAAGTTCCAAGGTACCAAATAATTTCTAAGTCTTGATTCCGAATAATGAGCTAAAGTCGACGGAAAAAAACTCGTCATAGCAGGGCCTTGGTGTATGTTGGTCTCCAGTTTTGACTATGTTTTTGCTTACATCATATCAAAAAGACCTCTATTTTCACACCCAGTACCACTCCCTTCTGGCCTTGTTATGACACATGTGACCCCTTTTTTACAGCTAAGTGGGATATTCAAGGTATTCTTACGTTTCAAGTTATTTTTACGTACTTTGATACTTTAAATTAACGTTGATACTAATGAGGTATGAGTTTAGGTACTATTTCTTTGAAACAGCACTTACCAGTACTAGGAACCAGCTTGCACCTAGTGGAGCCCGAAGAAGCTGCTAAAGATTCGCACGACATGGCCAGAGTGGTAGACAGCGTGATTTACATGACAGATTGAGTCATCACTCACACGCTAATTCAAAGCGAGATTATAGAACTAAGCTGTTAATACTTTATGATTCACATCTTCTTGACACTTCGTGTCATAAAGATGTGAAGAGCGTTTTAACTGTTTTTGAGTTATTTTTGGATCTGGGATCCGTTTGAATTAATACATTCTGTTTTAAACTATTTTTGAGGAGGATCTATAAAGACAGAGGATCGATCCTAAAAAATGTGGGGTTATGTTATGCTATGATATACATTTCTGCTAATACAATCTGCTTATGCGTTATGTTACTTTGTTGTCATATGATTTGAGTTATTTCTCTGATTAAATGGAGCGTGAAGCATGAACAGTGTCTGCGTAGAATGATCTAAGTATTTATGGTTTTTCCTTTCGGCGATTGCACCTCTTGGTTGGGCCCACCAACAGGTTCAAGTCACTGCCTTTCTCTGTATTAGAGTTAGTTTATTTCTGTAGTTTAGAATTTACATGCATGATTAGCTTATTTGAGTTTGGGAATTAACTTGTTCAGGTTCTTGCTTAAATTATTCTTCAATTGTATCGTTTCCAGCATATTAATATCTTCTACGTTGATGAGTGTTGAAAGCATGGTTGATTCCTGTAGAATTTAAAGCATGAACTAGGTTTGCTTTGTTTCCAGTTTTCAATCTGAACGTAAATTAGAGAGAATGTGAGTTTGAATTTACTTTGCTTTTGTTAAGATAGTTAGGTTGAAAATGAATTGGAGGAAGCTTCCAGTACCAGTAGAGTAAATAGGATATTTCTTTATTTTTCCTGTGGATAGATTTAGACTTATTTTCGATGTTTAGATTAAAAGGATTTTAGGAAATAGAGGTAGGATACATTGTTTTCTGTGTCATTAGTTTACTTTCTATGACATACTTTGTTTCTGGTATAATTTGTTGTTACTTAATTTGATTGCTGAAGTAGTTTCATTTTGAAATAGACATCTTACTTCTAGAATTAATTCAAAGGTAGTTGTTAAAGATATTTCATTTCTGTGTAGAATTGAATACTGTAGAATTTAAATGAGAATGCTTTAGTTAGAATGCTTTTGTTTAAATTAGAATAAATGAAATAGATTAGAGATAACTTAGGCTTAGAGCAGAGTAGACAGTTAGGCTCCAGTCCTGCACATACATTGTTTGTGTCTCAAAGTTTACCTCCCTGGGTTGACAATTTATGTAAGCTATTATAGAGATATAAATAGCACAACATTTTGGCGCCATTGCCGGGGAGGCATTAAAATGGGCTGGAGGTTAGATGTTGCCAGACCTTCAATAGGTAAGCAGATTTTCATTTTCTTTTCAATTCATGCAAGAGTGCAGTAGGAATGTTTTAGTTTAATAATTTTACTGTTTTAGTTTTGATTTCATAGTGATTCTGTTTGAATATAGGTTAGTTGCACCCATAACTAGTTTCTTTACTTTGGAGTTATTTACATTTCTTCAAAAAGGATTTAGATTAGTTTAAAAAAAAAAAAAAAAATTAAAATTTTCAAGATCATTTGGGTACTGTAAGACCCTTGTTACTAATACACCTATGGAACAGGACAGCTGAACCGGAACAAGTTTAGAGATGTTCAAAAACCTATTGAGCAGAGAAGGGATTATTACTACAAGGAGTTTTCATAACCCTTGTCACAACATCATATCCATATCTGAAGATGAATCCATCTTTCAAAGTGAGCAGAAAATCAATAAGTGTCCTCAACCTGAAGACCTGGACCTGTTCATCTATGCTTCCTCATTTTATGAAGGAGCTCAAGAATTATGGGAAGGAGAGGAAGAACACTTAGAACCTGAAATTGCATAATTTCTTGCTTGCTGGAGACCAGAAGAAGAATATCAGCTTGGCTTGACAAGCCTAGCCAATCAAGGATTTATTCAAGTATGGACTGATACAGTTTGTCCATTCCAGCCTTTTACTTTTCAGCAGCTTTTGAAATCAAGATTATATGAGGAGTTGGTTCTTTATATCTTGACTTTTGTTCATAATCACTGTATGGACAATCATGATTTAGAAATCTTGATTCGGAGGTGGTTACACTGGAAGTATGCATACACTTGAAGGAACATTTTTACTTCCAGTAGAGTAGGGTAGAATAGGAAATAAAAAAGTAAAGAGAAAAATAAGCTTCACTATGAAAACCATCTTGTCTGGCGTAGTTTAGCAGGAGTCTAGTTAGAAAACCAGGTTACTGGCTAGCTAGACTCCAAAATAAAGTTHGTTGGTGCCTACTTCATTTTMTTCACAAATCATGTTCRGTKCTCAGCTGGATGATGGAAGATTCATCAAGGCTTTCCTTCCAGCAAAGTTTCAACCCATCGACTCCAAATCATTTTCTGGGTTTGAAACTCGAGAAATTTTTAGATACCTTGGAGCCTGCATGCCTCAATGGCAAGTATCCTTGTCATTTTCCAAGGAAATACATCAATGTTTCTTGGCAAAAGAATTCTACAGTTCATTTGACTTTAACAAATCTATTCATGACTGTTTGAATGTATCTAGTGCTTTGATTCCCATTGACATTACAGGTGGGATATCTCGCACTGGTTAACAACTTCCCTCATTGGTTGGTAATCTAGTGATTTCTCCCTATGTTCGACATCAGCAACATTTATTCACATAGGTAGATCTGCACAAAAGGAAGTATTTGGATGAAGACTTTGCAGTTTTGGTACTCATGGACAGTTTCATTAGTTTGTAGTTTTGAAGAATAGTCTATTCTTATGTTTTCTATAAGAATTCTAGTAACATTCAGCACAGTGGACAGCCTATCAGAAGAGAAATCCTCAGTCTTGTAGCAACACAATTTTTGGAGCAAAACAAGAACAAGAAATCATGTTCTGTTACAGAAATTTCATTCTGCCATAATACCTACAACATCCAGTAGAACCCTGACAGTCCAAAGTATTTATGAAAAATTTGATCCTGAAGGGTAACATTGATCTAAGGACAAAACAAAAGCCAGGTTCAGGGATAATGATCAGATAATTTGCTGTTATAAATAGGAAGTTTTTCTTCTCAGCAGGATATTATTGGTTCAAATTTCTCTACAGATCTCGGATTGTTTCATCAGTACCAGTCAGTACCAGCACAGGATCCATTAGCTATGGTGGTCATCAGAAACACAAGTGCAGATCACAATTTTCGTGCCCTTCAGATACAAACTTGAACTCAAAATATCTACAGCAAGAAATGGTAACAAGGGGATAGGTAATCTAACTCAAGTACGCTTATTTCATGTTGGTTTAATGTATTTAAATTACATATTAATAGTTTGAACTGAGAATGCTTTGTTACCCCATAATGTTTCATTATATCCACACTCTGTACCTGATAAACCAATCCGCATCAACATTTCATGTCATGAAGTTCACACGACTCATTTATGATAACACTCTACACTCATGTACGACTACCATCATTTCCCTACATGCCATCAACCCCCACGACAATTCAAACGCTCTACTATGATTCTTCTCCCAACTACCTCACACATCACACTCCATTTTCCTATTACCCTCATCTAAGTTTCACTGCTTACCTATAGACCATTCCTGTGATAACAAGTGAAATCATGGTGGAAAATCGTCATGAACCAGAGACATATGCAGACTTAGAGGCCCTTCCGGAGTATGAAGCAACCAGAGACATTTTTCAGAAAGCAGGATGGGAGCCGTTTCTCAAAAAATTCGATGGATATGATGACTCAATTACGCTTCAGTTTGCTCTGCGTTTTCAGGGTGGGTTCGCTAAAGTGGGTGAGCTAGAATTCGAGGTCACCGAACAATTTATTTCAGAAGCAATTCAACTGCCCACCACTGGTCAGAGATGGACAAAGGGTCAGCCTGTTGACAAGAAGCTCTGCACGTAGCTTCTGAAACCATAGTACCAGAAAACACAGTGGTTAGAGGGGACATCGCGGTCATGGTTAGAACCACAATGGGCTCAGTTGCTAGCCATCCTCCAACATTACCTCACTTGTGAAGGATGGTATACAATTGTATTTCCTTGGCATGCCTGACTCCTGCTACATTTCAAAGGTAATCATCTGCTGAACATACCCTTCTTTTTGTTGAAAAGTTTAAAGAAAATGGCAGAACAGGTCCGAAAGGCCAAAGATTTTCGAGGAAGTCTATTTCATTTTGGTCTTGTTAAGATATTGATTAAGTCTGCGCTGTTCAAGAAACAAGAAACTTGGGATATGTTCGCTGTAAAAACCCTAGCCTCTGACAAGCCTAAAGATAGAAGTGTTAAGCCTTCTCCCCCACAGAAGAAGTTGAACTCTAGGAAAAAGAGTATTAAAACCCCAACCAAAATCTGTGATGACCCTGAGAATATACCAGCTAGCACAATTGAAGCCAATGTTGGAGACCCTGGTACTTTTGATTCCCATGGGTTTGATGGAGTGGAAATACATCAAGAAACTGTGAAGCACACTACTCCTACGGAGGCAAATTTTGAAACTCAGATTCCTTCTCCAGCTGCTATGAACATTATTGACGTGGAAGAACTGGCAGAGTTGACTAACAGAACTAGGAGAAACCCAAAATGGAAATGTAAAAGCACATTGTCAGATATGGATAACTCTGTGCCCAGTTACCCACCACAGGAGAAGTTAAAAAGTAGGGATCCTAAGGAAGCTCCAGAACCCTCTGAAATGACTTGGACTCTGTCCCAATTAATTCGAAAAGTCCGTAAAGTGGATCGGAAATCTACTGCGCCCAAAGGAATTGAGCAGAATGAGCCAATTCGAGTACCAACAGATATACCTTCTCGGATACATAGAGACTTCACTCCTGAACCTAGCCCAGTTGACAATCCCGATCCAGTTGACACTTATGAATGAAGTCTAGATGAGTTTACTCATGAACTCAGTCCTGATCATAAAGTTGACACCCCTGCTCAAAGTCGAGACGAGTTCACTCATGCATCCAGTCCTCAAACACAACCAGGACAAGATAAAACATTTGAAACCTACTGTGAAATTTCGTCCAGTAAATCCTTGAGACCAATGGTAGCCAGATTAGAAAGCAGGAATAATAGGTTGAAAGAGAAGCTACATGAGTACACCATATTGGATCAGCATATCAAAACAGAAAATGAACTCATGAAAGTCAGGGTAACTCATCTCTTGTCCAAAATTGAAAGATTAAAACAAAAGAATAATGGTCTTTTCCAAAGGAACAGGAAACTACAGAAGACTGCCAGAAAGCATATTATCATCAACTGAGTCCTCAAGAAAGAAATCAGAAATATGAAGAAACATGAGAGGTTACAAATGTTGGTTGCAGCTGCTGCAACGCTCTGATTGCTATCAGTCTTTGACTTTTTTTTGTTGCCTGAGGACAGGCAAAGACTTCAGTTTGGGGGCATGTTGGTCTCCATTTTTTACTATGTTTTTGCTTACATCATATCAAAAAGACCTCTATTTTCACACCCAGTACCACTCCCTTCTGGCCTTGTTATGACACATGTGACCCCTTTTTTACAACTAAGTGGGCTATTCAAGGTATTCTTACGTTTCAAGTTATTTTTACGTACTTTGATACTTTAAATTAAAGTTGATACTAATGAGGTATGAGTTTAGGTACTATTTATTTGAAACAACACTTACCAGTACCAGGTACCAGCTTGCACCTAATGGAGCCCGAAGAAGCTGCTAAAGATCCGCACGACATGGCCAGAGTGGTAGACAGCGCGATTTACATGACGTATTGAGTCATCACTCATACACTGATTCAAAGCGAGATTATAGAACTAAGCTGTTAATACTTTATGATTCACATCTTCTTGACACTTCGTGTCATAAAAATGTGGAGACCGTTTTAATTGTTTTTCAGTTATTTTCGGATCTGGGATCCGTTTGAATTAATACATTCTGTTTTAAACTATTTTTGAGGAGGATCTATAAAGACAGAGGATCGATCCTAAAAAATGTGGGGTTATGTTATGCTATGATATATATTTCTGCTAATACAATCTACTTATCCGTTATGTTACTTTGTTGTCATATGATTTGAGTTATTTCTCTGAGTAAATGGAGCGTGAAGCATGAACAGTGTCTGCGTAGAATGATCTAAGTAGTTCTAGTTTTTCCTTTCGGCGATTGCACCTCTTGGTTGGGCCCGCCAACAGGTTCAAGTCGCTGCCTTTCTCTGTTTTAGAGTTAGTTTATTTCTGTAGTTTAAAATTTACATGCATGATTAGCTTATTTGAGTTTGGGAATTAACTTGGTCAGGTTCTTGCTTAAATTATCCTTCAACTGTATCGTTTCCAGCATATTAATATCTTCTACGTTGATGAGTGTTGAAAGCATGGTTGATTCCTGTAGAATTTAAAGCATGAACTAGGTTTTCTTTGTTTCCAGTTTTCAATCTGAACGTAAATTAGAGAGAATGTGAGTTTGAATTTACTTTGCTTTTGTTAGGATAGTTAGGTTGCAAATGAATTAGAGTAAGCTTCCAGTACCAGTAGAGTAAATAGGATATTTCTTTATTTTTCCTGTGGATAGATTTAGACTTATTTTCGATGTTTAGATTAAAAGGATTTTAGGAAATAGAGGTAGGATACATTGTTTTCTGTGTCATTAGTTTACTTTCTATGACATACTTTGTTTCTGGTATAATTTGTTGTTACTTAATTTGATTGCTGAAGTAGTTTCATTTTGAAATAGACATCTTACTTCTAGAATTAATTCAAAGGTAGTTGTTAAAGATATTTCATTTCTGTTTAGAATTGAATACTATAGAATTTAAATGAGAATGCTTTAGTTAAAATGCTTTTGTTTAAATTAGAATAAATGAAATAGATTAGAGATAACTTAGGCTTAGAGCAGAGTAGACAGTTAGGCTCCAGTCCTGCACATACAGTGTTTGTGTCTCAAAGTTTACCTCCCCGGGTTGACAATTTATGTAAGCTATTATAGAGATATAATTAGCACAACAGTGTATCCCCCATCAATGACACAAAATGAGTAATAGATTTTGAAGGTGAAACAGAGCTTTTGGAAAATTGGACCAGACACAGGGAAGGCCGACACGAAAAGAATGGACAACTGTAGATGGCCGACCCAATATAGGTTTCAGATGGACTTCTCTTGAACATATGAATGACACGACCAATGATTTGGCAGCATTGACTCAAAGACGACACAGGGAATGACCCTGTAGCAAATTGAATGAGAGACCAATGGATTTCCCAAACCGGCTTCAAATGATGAATAGGGGGTGCCATGTTCAAGAGTGACACTTACTTCCAATTAATACGAAAATGAAAACATATCCCTTTCCCAAATTCCCCCCCACCATTTCTGGCGAGTACCTCTTTATTTTTACACAAGCTTGAGGAGGATAACATATGCTTGTTGATATAAGCTCAACCTTTGAACGAGTCCCTCGGAGTATATTTAACGGACCCTAAGAAGGAGTGGTTCGGTCCCCAATCGATTAGCCAATTTTGTTATTGGATAAATCTGTAAGTGCGGACACAAACCGATCTCCCTAGAACCACCTAGATCTAGAACAAAGCAAGACAGAATATGACTCTTTCCCTATATTCTAACCATTGAATTAAATAAGAGGCAAGAACAAGGAACATACCTTATTATTGCTTCCTTTGGTCTTTGTTTCTCCCACTTCGCTCCAATGCTCTCATGCAGGAAAGACCAAAACAACACAAACCAAGTGGAGTGAAGAAATCACAATCTATTCAACAATCAATCTATGTATATGATCAAAGAGTTATACAATAAAGTGGAATTAGCTTTATGGGAAAGGGACATATTATTGTATCATATTAATGGAAAGTAAATATTACAACCTGATCCTTGATGTCACAAACTTCCTTTCGATGGCCCTTGGCTCCGACACACACACTTTCTCACTTGCATGAAGAAGATCAACTCTTTTGGATGAACTTGCTGGAGTCTCCTAGTTGTTGTAGCATCAGTCCTTCACACAATTCTTTCACCAATTCTCCAATGAATCTTGATTCTAGCTTTGCTTAACCTTTTCCATGAGAATTCACTCAATATATAGGAGAGAATGAATTAGTTACTTGGATAAGAATGATCCCAAAATATCAGAGAATCCAGTACTAGGATAACCATTCGAATGCCATCTCATCCTTCTAGAAGATTCCCTTCTAGAAGCTTCGATAATTCATCTTTTTCCTTGATTTAGAAAGAGTTCACACCCTAGCATTTCAACACAGTGCGAACTTCTCAAACCCTGGCTTAAGGCAGCCTGCGAGAATCATGCATTCTCGCAGGCAAATATACTAGCATCCTGCGAACAGTCCCCAAAAATGTGATTTCTGGAAAGAGATGAAGGTAACTTTTCTCAGGAGAAAGTTCTAATGAATATCCTGAGTACACCATCATCAATACATCATTATGATGACCAAAATAATGGGTAACAGAATGCCCCCCAAAGTATGAGGTTGGAACTAGTGATAGCCGATAGACTTTGTAAACTGCATGTGTGTGTCGGGAACCAAGAGCACATCTAATTGGAAACCTGCGAACAACCAAGCATCTGCAGAATATAATATCTACCAATTCTGAGGTAGGCATTCCCATACTCATATCACAAACTAATGACATTATAGACATGGGTCATGGCCACCAATCATACACTATGGATCCATGCCGTCAAAATATAGCATAGCCACCAGAATAAACTGTGGATCTATGCAAGAAATTTCAAATCAAGATGACATAGCCATGAAACATACACAGTGGATCTATGTGTTGCAAATTATACATACTCCATCGCAACCTGGATCACAAAGATGATATCCAGGGTCTTCAATCTCATCGCCCAAAGTAC
>JASDQU011444033.1:0-12275 GCA_032191745.1 Picea mariana
GCATGGGTTTGACATGCGAAACAAGGAATTGGACTATAGTGCAGAGATGACTCACGATGGGTTGTTGTGGACTCGTGGTGCATTCTATTATAGAATGGGCAACAATAAATATACGTTGTTGAGAATAATGCACCCATGGTGTGTTGTATTCTAGAATGAGCAACAATCAATACACGTTGTTGAGAATAATGCACCTTATTTGCTTTTGGAGGTAGATACCTTAGGTTGTAGCAAGGAAACCAAGGAGTATCCAAGCGTCTTGGACGATTGGAGAGTGAGAATATCAAGTTCGTACCAAGGCATGCTTCATGAGGATGTAGTGTGAGTGGTGCATTGTAACTCATCAACGACATCCCAGGTGAAGATGAGGCCACTAGACCAAGAACAAGGGTTGGATCAAAGATTAACCCTGATTTAGTATACATTGGTGTAATATCGGAAAGTGGGTTAGTTGTGACTTTATATTTACTTGATAGGATTGAGAGGGGTTGTTGTCATTAATATATGATAATCAAATAAACTTAGAGGGGGGATAGTTTTTTTTTTAATTCCGAGTCAAGTTAAAAGGGGAATGTTTTTTGTTTTTTTTAACTGTAACTGAGAGATTTATATTAATAAAAAAAAGATTGTAGCAAGGTTGTAGAGCACTTACATCCAAGTCTGTTTCAAAATTGACATACAAAAGCTATATACCTTACTATGAATTAACATGTATAAAAGTCTAATTATCTCCAAAGGTAAGATTTCCCAACACTTCTAAGTGGTATAGATTCTACAAAAAACGCCTAGAATAGTGTGAACTTTAAAACATAATTACTTAACAAAATGCATGTCGACTGATAATTTCTTATATTGTTGCTTTGCCTTGATCCAAATATGGTTTTGCAAGTTCCATGTTATCTACTAGCTAATGCACAATCTTATCTTCATGTGGTCCTCCAGAGTTGGAGTTTGCATACTACACTTGATTTGAGGCTATCGACGTTCATTAACCACAAGTTAAGTGGTTGTGCTATTTTAATTGTTCTTTTAAGGCACAATTAAACATGATTGTTATCTTCTTTCCTTGTACATTTAATAAACAAATGTACAAATTTAGTGTATACTTAAGCCTAGATTTGTGTTCGTGTCATTGTGTTTTCTCTTGTGGATGCTTATGTTGGGTTGTTCACATCTTGGCTACCAAACTCATATCAATTTGTATTAAAGCAAGTGATCACTGTATCATATCTATGATGAATATCTCACACTCATCCCCGTAGATCTCAATCATTCATGCTCCCATGATCAAGTTAACAACCATATTTTGGAGCATGTTACAATTAGACTCCAAAACAATTGTTTGCCTCTTTAGCTGAACACAAGTGTTGATAATTATTGCCACTTGACTAACTTCCTATTGTTTATTTTCATGGATTTTTGTGTGGTTGAGAAGATTGATGCTTTGTTTTCTTAAATAGACTCCTCATGGTTTTGTAACACCCTCCTAATCTCCTGCAGTTCCCTATAATCCATGATAATTCAATGACAATAAGGGTTGATAACGACTTGAAAGGGATTGAATCATTGAGCTACACAATTATTATGCAGAACTCTTCATGCCACCAAAGAAATTAAGCAGGACTCGAAGACTCCAAACTAGCAAGACCTGAACAAGTTCACAGAGTACAAATTGAAAAGTCTTATGCCCAAATATAAACCATAAACACCAATGGAACCCGATAAGTACTCAAAGCACAAATCCTTCCAGCCGCGAGACACAGAGAGGGCATTGTTGCATCCAATTGAAAAGTCGATAAGACTTTCCCGGGGTATAACTTGATTCAAATTGACACTAAATTAATTCCAAGAAACATAGTAATGTCCAGAGAAAGATATTAAAACATTGATAGGGAGCCCCTTGAAGTAATCAAATTCAAGCAATACATACTCCTCTAGCCTAAAGGACGACAAAGGATGAGGTTCATTGATTTCCAAAGGCACTAAACCCTACTCCACTACTTTGGACCGATGAAACCTAGATAAATTCATAGGGATGGACAAATAAAAATCGTTTTCCCAAAAGGAGTCCATAGGAACCAACAAAACTGAAATTGATCTTAGAACCCAATACATTTTGTCCCATGGAATAGATAAATCTATATATTTCAATTGCCAAAGAAAAGAGATTGTCCCGAGACTTCACACTTACCAAATTTGCATTGATTTGTAATCGAGAAATAGAAAAGCATCAAGAATAAACCAATGAAACACTAATAAAGGATCCTTTGGAGGATTCAAAGTTAGCTAGAAAAGACTCCCCTGAGCCAAAAGAAGAAATGGGAGAGGGATCATCGGGACTTGAAGACACTAAACCAAGCAAACAAGTCGTCGCCACTAAGAAAAAAATACCTTACCAAGGTTGCTTGGCCACCTTCATACTAGAGCCTCCACAAACACAACACAATCCAATAATCAATAGTCTTGTCACAAAAGGAGAAAGAACTAAACAGAAGGACATAAACATGCAAGTTCATGTGAATATATATGTGACATAGAGACTCTTGTCTCATAACTCTCCCAACTATACGATCTTGATGTGATGCACCAAGCCATATGGTACCTTGTAGGTCTGCTACGTGGCTTGGTCCCCGTGTTATTGATATTATGTAATGGGAAACACCTTTTCATCACCATTAATGCTAATGACCCCCTCTTTTAGGAGGATGGAATTGTTAGCAAATCTATCTACAAGTTGATTATTCTCTCGAAACACTTGAAATAAATTGATGCTATTGAATTTGGATGCTTCCTTTTTGGCTTGATCTAACATGGAATCCAAAAGGTTATCACTTGTCGCTACATTGGAGACCATTTTTCCAATGATAAGCTTCAAATCTCCAACCATAATCAAAGATTCAATATTAGAGTCACTAGTTATTCTCAATCCTTGCATTAATGTGTAGGCTTCTACTATGTTATTGGAGGATATTGCAAGGCCCCATGCAAATGACAATCCTAATGTTCCTCCACGACTCATGATAGCCCCTCCCGCACCCACCACCTTGGAAGTTTAAAGTGGAATGTTAAGTTAATATTTGTATCAATCAATAATATATCATAGGTGATTTATGATGGCACATGGTTTTGTAGGCCACGGTATTAACTTGTAAGGAATCCTATCTAAAGGTTATCCCATTATATGGTTCTTGAAGTGGTCAACTTGGTTAGATTGGCCAAGGTAATAAATATATATTTGATTTTCTTTTCTCGGTTAAGGGTTTTTCATGGTAATAGTTGGTGTTCAATGTGTGCTTGTTGTTTGTAAGCCCTTGACCAAGATTTGGGAGATCCTTGGTCAAGTTTGACCTATTTTGGGACTTCGATAGCCCGTCGAAGGAGGAGCGCAAGACAAAGCAGAGATCGCGGGATCTTGGCCCCTTTTTGGGTCCTTTTTGGGATTTGGGATTATGTAACGGGTATGGGATGTCAGCCCATGGATTTACCCATGTTTAGGCCTATTTTGTAAAGTATAAATAGATGTCTAGGCAATGTAAGAAGAGAGAAGTTACGAATGGCTAAGTGCTAGATCTATGTGATTGAAGGATTGTAAGTGCTTTGTGCATACTGTGTGAGACTTGCAGAACTAAGTGCAAGTCATTGTAAGAGGTTGTGGAAGGTTGCGTGCTTAGATCCACTCAGGGAAGGATTATCTAGCGAGCTGCGTAGATCTCCTGTCCTATGCGGAGTAGGGTTTTGAGGCTCTATGCATGTAACCTATTGAAGAAGCTAATAAAGAAGAAGAGTTGGTGGACGTAGTCCCATGGTGGGGGTGAACCACGTATAAGATGTGTTGCTTTGCTTTGTGCAATGTGTTGATGTGTTTATGTCTTTACTTGCTAAGTGCTTTGATATAGATAGATAGATCTGTTTATGCTTTGTGCTAATAATGTATATGGATGTTAGATCTGACTTATATGAATGTGCTAGTGCATGAATCTGTTAGATCTAGCCTACTTCACTATGATAAGTGCTTAGATACATCAGATCTGGATGAATGATGCGATGCTTTGTTTTATCTGCAGAGTAGAGAGTGGTTAAATATTGATAAATTGTCAGTGTTAAGTGCTCTGTTAAGTATTACAATCACATATCTGTTTCCTAGCTAAGGTTGTAGACACCTAAGTCCTGCCACCATCCTGGCCTCTACCTCGGGTGAGACTTCATCTTCTTCGTAGGTGTTGCCGAAAGGGCTGGTAGTTATGGTTTTGTTGGTGCATTGTTGTAGCGTTGAACCCTGGGTCTGCCCCTGTGCCAACAAATGTTTCCGTTGTTGGGACGTGAAACTGTGATTGCTGGGAACTAAGGAATAAGCTTTGTGCAAAGATCCGTCCTAAAATTGTGAAAGCTCTATGTGTAGATCTGTTTCCCTAGTGCACAGTACTCTACCTATTTTGTGAAGCTATGTGCTAAAGAAAAGAAGTCTTATCTAAAGAAAAGAGGTCAGATCTGAAGAAAAGAGGTAAGATCTGCAAGCTCTGTGCTCTGATAAAGGTAAGAATAGTGAAAAGTTCTAGATCTGAAAGATTTGTGCTCTGTAGAAGTAAGATAAGTAGTAATTTTTGTTTCAAAAGTATGGATCTAGGTATGTTTGATAGATTCTGTCCTAGCTTGAAAACTAAGGCACTCATAGATGAAAGAAGGTTTGATATGCGTAGATCTGATAAGAATAGTGAAAGATATGTTATACCTATGCATAGAAAGAATGTTTGGACTAACAAGTGGATGCACGATCCTAGAAAGAAATGTTTGGAGGTTAGCTACTATGACCCTAGCGTGCAGTATAGAAAGAGCTGGGAATCTTTTAAAAGAAAAAGAGGATTAACCCTTTGTTACAGTTGCAGAAAACCAGGACATCTTGCTAAGGAATGCCCTGGAAGCAGACTTAGTTGTCTTTGTTGAAAAGCTATGGACCATGAAGTATTGGATTTCCCTAGAATGATTGCTAAGCTTGAAGAAATGAACATGAGACAAGAAAACCCTAAGGCAGATCCAGAAACCATGATTATGACAGAATCCCAGAAAGAATAAAAGAAAGTATTGCTACAGATGAAAGAACCTTGAAGGATCACCGACATGTCAGTTTATCAGAGGTCTTCAAAGAAAAAGAATGCCTTGAAGCAAGAATAGGAGACTTCAACATTGACTGTGTTCTGGATGAGGAAACACTGGTGAATATCATGACAGAAAGAACTTGGGAAGCTATAGGGAGGCCTGATATGATTATTTCATTAGGAGGAATAGGACTATTCAAAGGAAAGTTGATAAACCTATGTGGAAAGCTCACCCAGATATCTATGAATGCCAATTGAAATTCGACAGAGGAAGATTTTGAGATTATTAAATTTATTGAGAACAATGCCCCATTTACCATGTTACTAGGAAAACCTTGCATTGAAAGAAATCAGGCCAGAAGGTAAGAAGAAGAAGCTTTAGAGAAGAATAAGCAAGAGTTGAAATATTTCATGACTATAAGGATCACACACTTAATTGAAGAACAAACAAACAGATCGAAGCTATTTAACACTAGAGACCCAGATATCGAAGTTGCAAGAACACTAGATGACCCACAGAAGATTGAAGTACCTATTCCAACTAAAGAAGAAGTATCACCCTCGAATCTTAGGAAAGAATCTCAACAACGCGACGTAATTGTGCCAAATGCAGATAAGAATCAGAATGGAAAAAGGCATACCAAGACAAAGTTCACTGGAAAGGAAGCTAGAAAGCTAAGTAAGAAGAGAGCTAAGATCGACAAGTTATAGAAGGTTCCAGAGGGAACTTCGCAGAAGGAAAATTTGCAAAATTAGAGCTTCGACGGGATAACAGAACAACGTCACATGGCACTTCGCCANAACAGAGTTAATGAAGGCTTCTCGACTATTGCAAGTAATTTGTTTCCAAGTTATCTATTTATCTCGTTGCGCCATGCACCGAGAACAATTTTTCTAACCGTGAATCTGAGCCTGTAGACTTGTTGATTTTACATAGTGATCATTTCACTATTGCCCTCTATCCCATTGTAGTGTCTAAGTTACTCCTCGAACCCGAAGATTTCCAACCACGAGTGTGTATGTCAGATGAGTTCAGCGTTGTAGAGAAAGTTGTCGAAGAAGTTCTGATCGACCTCATGATTGAAAGAGTCATATCGATGTCTGCAGGTATACAAGCTTCATCGATGAGAACAGTGCAAGCCTCTCCATCACATGCTCACGGATCGGGGCCATCTTGATCAACAGTAGAGAAGAGAACCAAGCACAGAGATGACCTAGCCAACGCGAAGTTGATTCCATCCATATTGCCTGATTACATCCCGCCTCTGGCTGGCGCAGTGAATCGTGATAGTGTACCAAGAGAATTTGAGTACACCATGGTCACTGCGTACCTCCTGAAGGGGATACGCATAGTTCAGACAGAGAAAGATAAGATCACAACGTTGAAGTTCAACGACTTCAACCTCAGATATCGCAAGATCTATGGTATTCTCGCCACGTACAAGTTCCTAACCAGAACTAAGGGGAAGAATTCAAAGATCATCCCTCAGTCGTGGACAATGAACCTCGCACAGTCCACCTTGTTGAATGTCCTGAAGATCCCACACTTTGGAAGACACCAGGAAGTCAATGCCTGTGTCAAGCTATTACTATCGTGTTACCATGGTGGCTACCTATGGCTATACCACTGCATTACAGTTGACCCAATGATGATCCACAGGATCACAAGACTGAGTATGCAAGGACTCGACCCAGAGGACTTTTATCCAGGAAAATCCACAGATCGCGCACTTGCACAGAAGATCAAGGATACATATGGCGATGTTGAGAAGGGAACAAGAGGCTACAATGTAGCTTCCATCTAGAGTGACACAATGCGCCTAGCATGTCAACTGATAGCTGGAAAGTTAGTAAGTAAGAACTAACCTACACAGGTCACCGGCTTTGTCGTTGACCTCGCAGGGAAGTGCGAAGAAGGCCTACAGATGAACTGGGCGAAGTACCTAGTTAACCAGTTGGAACTAGATTGTCAAGAAGCATAGGATCAGGGTTATGAATTTCATTTCAATTGGCTCCTGGTCCTCATTGCATTTGTTGCCTGGGAGATGCCAGAAGGAGCGACCTTCCCCGACATAGAGCCGTTCGAACTGCTTGTCGCGAAGTTCGCTACCCTATGGTATTCAACTGATATGAACAAACAGTGGAATTCAAATGTTGTGTTCCATACATACTACCTGCGGCTAAAGAGATCCATCGAAGCTGAGCCTCGCATGAAGCCAAACACCTTACAGAGGTTCCGACCACTAATTAAGTTTAATGCAGATCAACACTTTATCTACATTACAATGGGAGTAGATGAACATAAAGAGCAGATCGAGTCATATTACAAACTCATAGAAGAAGACCTTGAGGAGATCACCAAGGAATGGTCTATTGACCTCCTTATCCCCACCAACCCCACAGATATATCTGATATTGATAGCCCAAAAGACACTCATAAAGAACAGAATACACCAGGAACCAGTAGGCAGAAGAAGACTTAGGAGGTCCAAAACTTAAGTAGCACCTCAGGGAAGACTGCTTCCATGTCACCTGACCGAGGGGGTGGTGACGAAGTAGAAGCTGAACATATACCAAGCGAAGTAACACCGCCCAGAGACGAGGTTGATCCCTTGAATAAGAGGAAGGTCTCCCCCCCGAAACCTTCTTCCCGGAATAAATCAAAAGCCACCATGACCAAAATGCAGACTGTCGTCACCTCCGACGACTTTGAATTCATCATAGCAGCTCTAAATGATGCTTCACTGGAGATAGCAGAGAAACAAGGAGTGAGGCAAGAAGAAATGTATGATAGGATTGAAGTCGAACTCCGAGGGGTACAACAAGCTCTTCAGTCCAGTCGTGCAGTATCCACTGCACCCCCGCCATCGAGAGAACCAGAGTTGGGAGATGAGCTAGCCCAACTCCACCGACTAGCTGAGACAGTTGAAGCTCGCCTTCGACGAGCACAAGAGGAAATAGAACAAGCCACCCAGACTTTGGCACAAGTACAAGGATTACTTGTAGATCAACGTCGAGCTGCAGAGCAGGAAAAGATTTCTCTCCAAGCGAAGTTTGATGAATAAAAAGCACAAATACAACAAGGAAAAGAACAGTTGCTCGTGGAGCAACTCGAAGTGAAAGAAGAAGTTAGCAGAGCACTTCGCTCTGTGACAGTCATAGAAATAAAGGCAGAGGACTGAGTCACGCAACAAGTAGAGCAGCTCACAGAAGTTATCCAACAACTACAACAACGCATAGCAGACTTAGAGCTTCGCGCAGTGCCCGAGACTCCACAGGATGTAAGGGATCAAAGAGAAGCAACTGCTTGAAGCGCAGTTGAGAGAATAAAATCCATTGCTATGGAATGTAAGAAACTCATTGATCGCATTTCCCAGACCTACGAGAAACTCACTGAGAATCCAAAACTGAAGGCACTGGAGTCGCAGCTCCAAGAGGCGAAGTATCAAGCCAAAACGATACAGGCGCAGCTGAAGCCCCTGTCAGCCGTGGAAAGAATGAAGTGCTCCCAAGAGCAACGCACTGCCCAGTAGCAAATCCACACTATCCAGAGTAGATTTATGGAAGTAACTCAGAGGCTCTAACCTATACAAGATAAGGCCTACCAATTGTTCATAGAGATTGAAGGCCGAGGAGCAGAACTGGAGCAGTTTGTCACTGCAGCTGAACAACGCCTAGAGGGACCTGTAAATGAGGTAGTCATCTAAGAGTTCACTGCACAAGAGGCCATTGGACAACAACAAGTCGAAGCAGCTCGAGCCAAGATCAAGGCTTTCGAAGCAGAACTACCCAGATCAGAGTGACTCAGGACGAGTCACAGGTGAGTGTTGGGGGCCTGTTGGCCCTTGACCAATCTTTGGGAGATCCTTGGTCAAGTTTGACCTATTTTGGGACTTCTACAACCTGTTGAAGGAGGAGCGCAAGATGAAGCAAATATCGCGGGATCTCTGCCCCTTTTTGGGTCTTTTTTGGGATTTGGGATTATGTAACGGGTATGGGATGTCGGCCCAGGGGTTTACCCATGTTTAGGCCTATTTTGTAAAGTATAAATAAATGTCTAGGCAATGTAGAAAGAGAGCAGTTATGAATGGATAAGTGCTAGATCTATGTGATTGAAGGATTGTAAGTGCTTTATGCATACTGTGTGAGACTTGCAGAGCTAAGTGCAAGTCATTATAAGAGGTTTTGGAAGGTTGTGTGCTTAGATCCACTCAGGGAAGGAGGATCTAGTGAGATGCGCAGATCTCCTGTCCTATGCGGAGTAGGGTTTTGAAGCTCTATGCATGTAACCTATTTAAGAAGTTAATTAAAGAGTTGGTGGACATAGCTTTAGGGTGGGGGTGAACCACATATATGATGTGTTGCTCTGCTTTGTGCAATGTATTGATGTGTTTATGTCTTTACTTGCTAAGTGCTTTGATATAGATAGATAGATATGTTTATGCTTTGTGCTAATGATGTATGTGGATGTTAGATCTAACTTATATGAATGTGCTAGTGCATGAATCTGTTATATCTAGCCTACTTCTCTATGATAAGTGCTTAGATACATCATATCTGAATGAATGATGTGATGCTCTGTTTTATCTGCGGAGAAGATAGTGGTTAAATATTGATGAATTGTCAGTGCTAAGTGCTCTGTTAAGTATTACAATCACATATCTATGTCCCAGCTAAGGTTGCAGACACCTGATTCCTGCAACCACCCCTACCTCTACCTCAGGTGAGACTTCATCTGCTTCGCAGGTGTTGCCGAAAGGGCCAGTAGTTAGGGTTTTGTTGGTGCGTTGTTGTAGCGTTGAACCCTGGGTTTGCCCCTGTGCCAACATTATTTGTATATTCGTGTAGGATTTTAATAGAATGAGTATGTAGTAGCATCCTAAATGATGACCCAAAAGAGATATTTACAACACTCAAAGTGAAAGTATTAGACATCTCCCGCGGTATATCGATATTGATGTAATCTCTAAAGATAAATTTTAGACCTTTTGGGGGATTTTCTACCCTAGCTTGAATGCTAACTCAAATGGGGAACCTGGAGATAAAGAAGAGCTAGATAAGGAGCTAGAGAAAGAGAGACTAAGTTCCAATATCACATCCTCTCGACCTCTATTTAAGGTGGAAATGAAAGTAGAGTACATCAAGGCCTATTGAGGTGAGATCGACGTTCCTAAGTTGGAGCAATGGTTGTAACAATTAGAAGTGTACTTTATTGTGCATAACAAAGGAGAAGAGAAGAACATGTCTTTTCCCTAATTGAAGTTATAATTTCAAGCTTGAACGTTTTGGGAAATCTACATGGAGACACTTAGACTTGAGGGTGATCTTCCTATAACTAAGTAGGAGGTGCTTAAAACTATCATTAATTCCTAGTTTTACCCTATTGGGTACTATGAGGACCAATGGAATTGTTTCCACTACCACTGGTAGAAGCGAGGGAAAAGTTTGTAAGAGTACACTACCAAGTTTAGAAAACAATGCATTCCATTGGGGGACAAACTCCCAAGAACTTAGATGTAGTCATCTAGTATTTGTGTGGTATACATAGTCATCTAAGGAGGCTAGTGACTATCTTTAAACTTAATTCCTTATGAACCCTATGTGTAATAAAATTATTTGGAGATGTACAAGAAAAGAGGACAACCAATGGGTTCCAAACAGATAGATTAACACGACGCTTCCAAGAAGGGAAATGAGAAATGGAAAGGAAAGGGTAAGAACATTGATGTTATCTTAGATAAGTACAACGATCAAAACAACCACTGTAACCTTTATAACATCGATGGTCACACTGAAAACAAGTGTTGGAATCTACATCCTACTATGAATAAAGAAAAAACACAAGAGTGAGGCCAAGAAGAAAACATGTTAGGAATTGATTCAAGTTACTAGGTAGAGCGGATATCATATTTAGATGGGAATATTATATGTATTACAATGCAAAGGGAGGTGAACATGAGCATTGTACATCCCAAGGAAGAGAAGGATATGTATAAACTATTCAATATCAAGATCCAAGTCAAGAAGACAAAGGTGGATTGTCTAATTGACTTTAGTTCGCAAGACAACCTCATAGCAGAGGATTTGGTTAGTAAGCTTGGATTGGAAGTTCATGTCCATATTTACCCATACCTACTAGGATGGGTAAATAAGGTTTTAGAGCTTAGAATTACTAAGTAATGTAAGATCAAATTTTCATAAGTTCAAAATAAACCGATAAAGTGGAGGTAGGCATGGTTCTGCTTAATGTGTGTGGTATAGTGTTTTTGGAAGCCCTTACATGTATATGAATGATGTGAGTTTTATAATGAGAGAAAACCAATACCACCTGGTCAAAGGATGGAAAATAATTTGTCATCAATGAATAAAAAGGTAAATCCAATATTTCCTTATTAAGTGTTAACCAAGCCAAGAAATAAATTAGCTAAAGTAGGAAGTTTGTATTGCTCTTCTTGAGGTGGCATCAACAAGGAGATGAGTCATAGAAGTAAAGGCAAGACTAGAGGGGTACTAAAGAGATAAAACCCAAGTTGGAAAGGATTTGTTGGGCATACGAAGAAGTGATTTAAGAGCCTAAAGGGACACCACCTAAGAGGGAAGTGAAGCATGGGTTACAATTGTTGCCTAACTCTCCATTGGAAACATAACACTCTACATACAATACATACTAGAAGAAAATGAAGTGAAGAAGTAATTGTAGCAACTATTGGATTAGGGCATCATATGACCAAGCACTTAAACTTATGGCTCACCTATCATCATTGTTCTCAAGAAGGATGGCCTCGAGAATGTGTATCAACTTGATATCACTAAATAAGATCACCCTCAAGAATCGATACACTATTCCAAGGATCAATAACTTGTTGGATCAACTATGATGTGCCAAATACTTTAGCATATTGGATCTAAAATTGATTTACCACAAGATGCAAGTCAAACAATAAGACACCTGGAAGATCACATTCAAGAAGAGGCAAAGTCCATATGAATGGTTGGTAATTCCTTTATGTTTATGTAATTCACCAGTGACATTTATGATGTTGATGATTGGTGCATTGTGCGTCCCTTTCTAGATTTATTTGCAATATTGTCCTTGGATGATAGATCAATCCTTAGTTTTAATTTGGAATATCATATCTTACATCTATTGTAGGTGTTATATACTCTAAAAAATAATCAATT
>JASDQU011444037.1:0-12396 GCA_032191745.1 Picea mariana
AAGACCCATATTCGGAAATTTCTCCCCCTTAGGGCCTAGGGAAGAGAAACACTTGCCTTGGTACATAATTTAACAAAAAAGAAAGACAAAACTCTAATATTATGCATTTATTACAGATAGTTAAACCAAATGACTGTTAAGAACAAATACCCCTTACCTAGAATCAATGATATGTTCGATCAAGTAGGTGGGGAAAAGTTTTTTTCTAAACTGGATTTAAGATCTAGTTATCACCAGGTTAGAATAGAAGATGAGGACATAAGTAAAACAACATTCAGGATGAGATATGGACATTACAAATTTGTTGTTATACCATTTGGTCTCACTAACGCACCAACAACATTTATGTGTTTAATGAACAAAATTTTCAGTCAGTACTTGGATCAGTTTGTGTTGGTATTTATTGATGATATCCTAGTGTATTCCAAAACAGAAGAAGAACACGAAGAACATCTAAGGGTAATATTGCAAACTTTAAGAAAACCCAAACTGTATGCTAAATTCGACAAATGTGACTTTTATCAAAAGAAAATACAGTACCTAGGACATATAATATCTGAAGAAGGTATTGCAGTTGACCTAGAGAAAATAAGATCCATCATGGAATGGTCTATCCCTAAGGACATAGCGAATATCTGAGATTTCATGGGAATCACCAAGTACTACCACAGATTTATAGAGGGATTCTCTAAGATTGCATACCCTATAACATCTTTACAAAAGAAGGGAACCAAGTTTAATTGGTCATAGAAATGTTAGGACAGTTTTAATAAGTTAATAGAATTGTTAACAACTGCACCCATTTTAAGGGTAGTAGACCTGGATAAAGACTTCACAGTCTATGCGGATGTGAGAAAAGAAGGTTTGGGAGGTGTCCCAACTCAAGAAGGGAACGTTATTTTTTATGAGTCCCGAAAACTAAAAGAACACGAACGAAACTACGTCACTCATGACTTAGAGTTCACAACTATCATCCATGCATTAAAGATGTGGAGACACTATATAATGGGCAGGAAATTTATGTTGTTGACCGATAACAGTGGTGTGAAATTCTTGTTTAGTCAACCAGACCTTAACGCAAGGAAAGGAAGATGGTTGGCCTTCTTGAGTGAATTTGACTTCGAGGTAAGACACATTAAGGGTAATGAAAACAAGGTGGCAGTTGCTTTAAGTAGAAGAATTCATGGGCTGTTTGAGATGAACATTAGTAGAGATGAAAGCGACTTTGAGAAAAGGTTAAATGATGCAAGTAATAATGATGAAAATTCATTAAAATAGTGGCAGATTTACGAAATAATGCAGAAAATTTAGACAGGACAGATCTGAGTTTGGATAGAAATGGTCTACTAAGATTCAAAAACAAATTATACATACTAGATTCTGCTGAATTAAATTTAACAGTTTTGGATGACGTACACAAGAAACCATATTCTAGTCATCCGGGATACCAAAAAACGGTAAAAACACTAAGTAAGTTATTTTATTGGCTGAATATGAAGGTAGAAACAACATAATACTTATCTAAGTGCCAAGATTGTCAACAAGTGAAAGATGAACACCAACACCCAGCCAGCTTGTTGCAGCCTCTACCTGTGCCGGAATGGAAATGGGAGACTATATCACTGGATTTTATCACAGGTTTTCCTAGAAATAAAAAATAGAATGATTCAGTTATGGTAGTAATTGATAATCATAGTAAGTCTGCACACTTTCTTCCTATAAAGTATACTTTTAAAGCTATTAACATCAATGAAATATTCATGAAATACAATTTTAGACTACATGGTATTCCTAAAATGGTGATTTCAGATAGAGACGTAAAATTCACATCTACATTTTGGAAAGAATTGTTTGTAGGGTTAACTACTAACTTGAATTTCAACACAAGCTACCATCCACAAATAGATGGGTAGACTAAATGAACAAACCAAATTGTAGAAGATATGCTACAAATGTTCGTAAGGACGAAACCAAGTAGGTGGGAAGACTACTTGCACTTGGTGGAATTTGTGTACAACAATGGTTACTATACATCGGCTAAGATGAGCCCCTTCGAAGCAGTGTACGATAGAAAGGGTACAAATCCAATTAGCTGGGATAACCCAGTTGACAGACTCATGGTGGGACCAGAAATGCTCCAGTAAATGGATAATATGGTAAGAGAAGTACAACATAATTTAAAATAAGCATACGACAAATAGAAAAGTTACATAGATCTGAAAAGAAGACACCAGGAATTTCAAGTTGGAGACCGTGTTTATTTAAAAGTCAAATACAGAAGAAGTTCACTAAATCTAGGAAACTGTTCCAAGTTGGCGCCGAGGTTTTGTGGCCCTTTCGAGATCTTAGCTCGAATTGGACCCATGGCATATCAACTTGCACTTCCCGCAAATATGAAAATTCATAATGTATTTCACGTTTCTTTGTTAAAAATTTATGTCCATGATCCTACTCACATGATCGATTGGAACATGGTGAAAGTGGAAATAGAAGGTGATTTCCAAGAAGAACCTCTATGCATTCTAGACAGGAGAGAAATAGCACTACAGAATAGAGTCGTCACCCAGGTAAAAGTGCAATGGAAGCACTTTAGTCCTGAGGAGGCCACTTGGGAATTGGAGGGAGATTTGAAAAAATCTCATCCAACCCTGTTCAGATAAAGGAATGAACACTAAGGACAATATTATACTAAAGGGGGAAATGATGTAATATCACCAAAAAGTAAATTATTACTAACTTTGAAAATACTTAGGAATTTATTTCCGTTTTTGTTAAATTTGAAATTGGAAAATTATTGCCATTTATAACAATTTCAAAATTTGGAGTTTAGTTAATTGTAATTTATTATTATGACTGTTGGGAAAATATTTGATTTGCCTAACCAGCGCTTTGCTATGATGCTTGTAAGAAACAAATATTTTTATATCTGTTGTTGAGAGACAAATGGAACAACCAGGTTGAAATCAACTGACCATGACTCCATGAGTGGGGAACATGTTTGAACTACCTCAAGGTTGAATTCTACAAGTGGAAAATCAATAATTTGGCCATTGGTAGCCCTTGAAAATCAAGGATTTGTAAAGATGTGAAAATTCCCAAGGGAAAAGACCTAGGAACAAGATGCATTTGGGTATATAGCATATCGGAGGAGGCATGACGCTACCTAGTATGCTAAGGAGAGAAATATCACTTGTTGTTAGGAGCACTGGTTTATGAGTGTGAGGGAAGGAGAGTTTTTTTCTGATTCTGGAAGAGGACGATTGCTAAGGAGGAGTTTAGAGTTCACCCTCATGGATTCATAGTCAGGCTAGGGGGTAAACGAAGCCAGTAGATAAGTTGTTTCGTTCTTTGGTTGGGTGGAACTTGGTTGTTCCATTTGTCGTCCTCGCACTTTTGTTCAGATATGTACTCCTATCTATTTCTTTGTTGAATTGTCTTTGTTAGATAATGACTAAGTGGAATAAAACGAATTATAGGATGACCCCTTGGAGGTTTGATTTTGTTAATGAATGAATTAAAAAAGCTACTATGTGTTAGTTGCTTGTAGGTACAATTTGATTTTGTTAATGAATAAAGTAACAAAAATACTATGTGTTATCTATTGTAGGAACAAATTTATTTTGTTAAATGAATGAAGTAATAAAACTATTGTGTGTTATCTGTCGTAGGAACATATTTATTTTGTTAATGAATGAAGTAATAAATCTATTTTGTGTTATTTATTGTAGGAACAGATTTATTTTTTAATGAATGAAGTAATAGAGCTACTATGTGTTGTTTATGGCGAGTACATGGGGTGTTCGTATAAGTATATAAAATAGAATCATTACTGGGCTATTTTAACCTCTACCAGACATGTGAGCACATACATACAGATGTTCTATTTTTCAAGTAACTTTAGACAGAAAAATGCTAAATATAATTCTGGAAGCATATAAATATCTATATGTATTCAGATTGTTGCCTACATAGAGTTTCATAGTTATATAAGTATCTAATACACAAAAAACTATTTTGGCTATCACAAAACTTGAAGAGTCGAGTTTTCCCATTGAATCTGACTACTTTAAGGAAGCAGATAGTTACAGTCCTTATCATTACAATGACGCGAGAGTAAAGATCCAGTGATATAAAAATACATAAAACATAATTCCATAATTCAGAGTCGGAGAAATACATAAATGAGTATTCAAACTCCACACAAACACTCTGATTCATAACTTTTAAACAATGAAATCTCATTGCAATATGGGGTACTTCCTCTCTGTTCCTTCTTTAATGGTTATAACATGAATAATTGACCGTGTATAGGAGATGGTATAAACGTCCCAGGATAATATTAATCTAGGACAGAATGATGAAACTACAATAGAACTTGGAGGTATTTTTCTTAAGACGTTGTAAGATGGAACCCGCGTACCTTTTTGCACAAAGGCATTGTCCTGAATCCGAGGAATCCAAATGTTAATAGTATTGCAAGAGAAGATCGAGAACATCAATGACAGAGCTATGAAAATAAATAAACAAAAATTAGATATCAAGGGTAGAGTAATATCCGAAAATGATTTTACAAGAAATTAAAGCTTTGCAATGTCAACACGCAAACATTTACTTAGCTTGAAGATAATGTGGGGCTCCTTGTTCCATTTTCGACACTGAGCGAATGGTTCATAACCGGAGGGGAAAAGTGGATGTTGAAATAGATGATGGGTACCCTCACCACAAAAACAGGGGTCCCATCATTAGTTTTGAAACCGAAACTAAATATCCAGTTATTCAGGGTGCATTAATAGTTAAATATTATTAAACATGCAACATGTATAAGGCATAACTGGAATTCAAAAGAAAAAACACAGCATGAACTATGATCTACGAAGTTGTCTGACTCGGATCACAGTTAAGACTTTGATACTGGTTATCTTGATTAATCTAAACCTACATTTGAAATTTTGGAAATGCAATCCGAGATAGGGTTCTATATAGTTGAAGTTCTCATTCATGGACACGAATTAAAAATAAATAAATAAAAATAGAACATCTAAGTTTTACAGAAGAGAAAGTGAGGGAATACCCTTGAATGTATCTAAGACTCTGGAAGGAATATACAGGATGGAAGCCTGAAATGGTATGCCAGTACAAAAGGGTAAAAATAGTTGTTTTGTAAAATAAAAATAAAATCCTTATACAATATTAATAATTCCTCACTGCAGCCACATGAATTTATTTATGAATTCACAACTTTAATCTGCAAAATGCAAAAGATCCACAACATTCCAAAGGCAAAAAACTGATAGATCGAAGATTTAACACTAAGTCAAACTGAGTATTAAACTGTACCCATACCTACAGAGAGTGTAGTAAACAAATGACTAATTAAAGGGGCGAGGTTAAGTATTATAATTGATGCTTGGTATTCATTAATGACCTCATGAATGACAAGAATCTTAGAACATAATAGACAATTTTCTGGTTATGAATTTCTCCATAGGAACACTTATGCTGATTTCGTTTGGGGTCGCATTAACTAGTTTCCAACCACGAAGGAGCTCGGCGGTAAATATACCTTGAAAATTTTCACTAAATTACATGCCTATATTATTAAAGAGGTGACTAAGGATAGAACCTAATAATATTTTTCAGAATTTCTTGAGTTAAGAAAACTAAAATGAAAATTGTCGGCACAAAATGGCTTACAACCAATGGAACCCTGTAGTAGTGAATGGTTATCCTCACGAGATGGACGAAAACCATAATCCACCATGAGTTAGGATTTGGTTTCGTCATGCAGAACATGGATAGTAGTAATTTGGAAGTTTAAGAGTGGTGAGGACAAATACCCAATCAACAAACTTAGTGAAATAATTACCGAGACAATCCCAAAGTTTACGAATGACCTTTCCTAAATCCTACTGTAACTCGGGTAATGGAGTTTTGGCCCAACATACCTGGTAAAGGAGTGACCCCATTGGATGTGTAACGTCTTCATTCCTCCACTAAACAAGAAACCTCCTCGTAGTCAGGGTTATAAAGAGAGTAAAGTTGCATAACTATTGCAGAGCGATTTCTTTATGAAATTACATAGCGCAAGGGAAAGGAATGAACAATAACCTCGGGAAAACCCTCCACCTAATGGATTAATGGTGATATTTATGAATTGTACTTAGATCATGTGTTTAGGGCGAGTTGGAAGAAACACAATGGGCATGGAGGTTGAGCGATGGGCCAAAGGAGTATGCTACAGTACATATTAAATGTCGCAGGTAGAGTTATTTAAGTCGTGAGAGTTATATCTTTGCATTTTTCTAATCAATATTCATGGTGAAGGGGGATGACAGTCCAGTTAGGCTTATAGTTTAGTTTCTTGGTCGTCTGATCACATTTTGACTCTTACATATTGGATTGCTAAACCTTATACCAAGCTTGGTTATCATAGGGTCATTAAATAACAAGGAATGAATAGTGTGTGTCAATTGTGAGTCATAACCACCCTGAGCATTAACACCTATGTGCACTGGGGTCTTATTAATAATGACTATGCGTAATAGGGACACTTTCACATGTGAATCTATGGTGTGAACGATACATTAGCCTAATGGTCGTTAAATATACACATAAAATTATTTCATGGTATGCGTTGTGAGTTGCGCAAGTAGAAAGAAACTTCTAAGGTGTACATATATAATTGTTTAATGCAAGTAGAATGGAAGTTCTAAGGTATATATATAATTTTGTTATACAAGTAGCATTAAGTTTCCAAGTGAAATAATTGTTAGTTATTAGGTTACTCCTTCACCCTTTTGTTGAGAATAGGGTTGAGTTAGTCATAGATAAATATATATAAGTAACTTTCACCTCTGACAAGAAATGGTAAGTGTAATTTACGGAAGACAAAGAGGCAATGAAACTATTCTGTAGTATAGTTAGTAAATGCTTGAAAGGTTTGAAGACAAATGATCAACTCTAAGAACCCTAATTAGTTTATTTTTTTAATTGGTAAATTTGGGGAACATTACATCACGAAACCAACCAACACATTATGCAAGCATTGTCAACGAGGAAAGAAAAAAAAGTCTAGGTTCAAATCAAAGGAATACTCAATGACAAGACCACTGGAAATTGTGCATACTAATCTAGTCAGGCCAACTAGAAAAAATGGTTTAAAAGGTGATAAATACTTTATGTTATTTGTTGATTATTATACAAGAATGATTGTAGTTTTTTTTCTCAGGAATAAGTTAGAAGCATTTGAAATCTTCAAGGTATACAAGGAAATGGTTGAAAATGAAATGGATTAAAAAATAAAATGTTTGAGATATGATAATGAAGGAGAGTTTACCTTAAAGGAATTTATGGATTTATGCAACAACAATGGAATAAAAAGGAAATTATTTGTCACTTGGAAACCTCAACATAATATAGTTGTTGAAAGAAAGAACATGATAATATAGGAAATGGCTTGAACATTGTTAATGGATTCTAAATTGACAGATGTATTTTGGACACATGCATTGCATACAAAAGTTCACATTCAAAACAAAGTAATGCTCAAAAACAATAGTGACAAAAATGCCTATGAGCTATGGAAAGGAAGACCAACAAATGTGAAGCACTTTAGAGTGTTTGGAAGAAAATGCTACATCAAAATAAAAGATGGTAGAATGGGAAAGTTTGATTCTCGTGTGGATAAAGGCGTACTTGTTGGTTACGAAAGTACAAGGAAGGAATACAAATTTTACAATATAAGACTCAAGAAATTTGTGGAAAGCATCAATGCAACAATTGATGAAATAGGTGAACGAAAATTAAAGGAAGAAGAAAAAGAATCAATGGAACATGTTTACAAAGAAGAAGTAAAGGATGAAGAAGTTGTAGAAAGGGAAGATGAAGAAGATCAGACAGCTATAGAAGAGAAAGTTCGGCAAGAACCTCCAAAGACACCTAGAAAATGAGTACAAAAGAATCATCCTTCAGACTAGATTATCAAGAAAAAAGATGTAGGATTTGAGACTACAAGAAAAATTCATTCACTAGAACAATTTCACCTAGCACTCTTTTCTTCGATTGAACTAAATAGTCTTAAAGAATCCAACAATGATGAACTCTGGAAAAAGGCCATTAATGAAGATTTGAATCAAATAGAGAATACTGAAACTTGGGAATTGGTTCCAAGACCAAGATACAAGAATGTGATTGGCACAAAATGGGTCTTTAGAAATAAATTGTATGAAGATGGACAGGTTACCAAGAAAAAATCTAGATTGGTATGTAAATGATACACACAAGCTGAAGGGATCAACTTTGAATATATGTTTTCCCCAGTTTCCATAATGGAAGAAATATTATTGATATTATCTTATTCATTCTCCAAGAATATTAAATTATATCAGATGGACATGAAACTGACCTTTCTAAATGGGCAACTTGAAGAACAAGTCTACAATGAAAAAAAAAGAAGGATTTCATCTGTCAAAAAATGAAGATTACGTTTGCAGGTTGAAGGAATTGTATGGCCTAAAACAGGCTCCTAGAGCATGGTACTCAAGATTGGATGGATTTCTATAGAAAGAAAGGTTCAAAAAAGGAAATGCAGATAAAAACCTCTACATCTAGGTAACTCAAGATAGTGTTTTATTAATTGAAGTTTATTTTGATCATATTATTTTTGGAAGTGATGATGACAGGTTAAGACTAAAATTTGAAAAGGATATGAAAAATGAATTTGAAATGTCATTACTTGGAGAATTATCCTTATTTCTGGGTCTTCGGATATGTCAAAGAAGCAAAGGAATTTTTATTTCTCAAACTAAGTATATCAGAGAAATTCTAAAGAATTTCAAAATGGAATATTTCAAACCAGTTAACAGTCCTATGCAAACCAATAGAAAGTTGAGCAAAGATGATGATTCAAAGTCTATCGATCAGAGGAAGTAAAGGTCAATGATTGGAAGATTACTCTATGTGATAGTATTGATCCAAAAATGAAGGTATTATTGATAAATTTTCAAGTTAGTTTACTGTACTTTTTGCATTGGATCGTTAAGAATGCGAAATACATAAACTTATTATCTTGTTTGCGGAATATCAAATGTGAGTTTTACTTGATTCTTATTAATGAAGAAAGAGATCAGCCATTAATATCCATGTTGCAAATGAAGAGAATAGAAAAGAAAAAGAGAAAGAGAAATAGAGACAAGAAGTTTATAACAGAGTTCACCAATCGTTGGCTACATCTCTGGGCTCGCTTCCAAGTGGAGGACCTCTTTATTGCTCTCTAAAATGCTCAAAGTTCTCTTAAAATTGCTCTATGATGTTACATAATGTTCTTCAGATCTATTGTGCAAGACCTCCTTTCTCATATTCAAGCATGCTCCGTCAAATTCCTCACAAAAACATGGCAAAAATGCCCCGCAAAACATGAGAAAAGGCCAAAATTTACAAACTGCCTCTTCAAAACCCTACATCAAAAAGTCCCCTACAAGCTTCAAAAATCCGGTTTCTTATAGTTTTCAAGGCTCATATGAGGGATCCCAACATCCCTCAAGATATATCCTCTTTTTGGGATCAAATCCCCCTTCAAATGGCCTCAAAATCCTCAAAAATCCATTTTTTGGACTAAATATCAGTCAAAAATCCCCCAAAATCATTAATATATGGTTTAAAAACCAGTTTCTAGCAATATATGCGCTTATCCCCCTTGAATGGTGAACGCTCCCTCTATGTGGTCATATGACTGCATAAAAATCGTGGTTTGGGGCTTCGCCGCAGCCCCCTTCCGCCCACATAGTAATGTATTACATTTTAAATAAATTTAAATGTGTTTCATTAAACAAGAAACATGGTGGCACATTGGTAATGGCTCTCCTCTAAGGCACTTGGTCTTGGTGGGTGGTCGTGGGCTCAAAACCCATGGACCCCCAAATATTTTTGGAACTTTCCATTCGACCCTGACCTGGTGCCACATGGCTTCCCATGCCTGGGCCACGTGGCACCTCAACATTTGACCAGATTTTTCCATGTGTCAAATTTTGATTGGATCTACCATCCACATATGCTCAGTCAACTGCTGCCACTTGTCACACTGTCGTTGGTCCAAGTATGCATCATGAGGTGTCTTTGGTGACATCAATGCTGACGTCAGCATTGACTTTTTTCTAGCCCTTTGACTTTTTAGTTGTTTGAGAAAACAGTAAGAGTACGATAACTCTCACATACGTCTGTTTGAGAAAGTAAATATATTGATGAAATCAGTGCGATGAGCCGATCGTAATGGAATTGGTTTCATCCAATTATGAGAACTTTGATTTTTGAGCATTTTCTGAGCCCGGGGAGCCTCCTGGATCATTCCTCCCCACTTTGGAATCTTTTTGACCACCAAAAGTCTACTTTTACTCAGGTAAGAAGTGAGGGTACTGCCTCCCCACTTTATCTTGTATCATCCATCCTCTCTGTTGGGATAATGATCACCTAACTAATCACAACAAACATGATAAATGAGATAACATTGTTTATCAAAGTAATCATTTCATTTATTGCACAATCATCTACATTCTTTGTCACACTTTGCAACCATACACCACTGAACAAAAACAAACTAATCAACAATACTGAGTATGCAAATGAAAATGACAAAACATGCTTCCCCTTTTGAACAGGAACAATAATGAAATTATTCAGTCGAACCTCATGTTGTACCCCTGGTGTGTTGACAACCATTTCACATTCTTACCCTATCCTGATAAGCTTCCTACGCAAGTGTTTTGGAACCCTTGATTCTCATCGCAATCTTTTTACGACATGATCATTTTGCACATTCACACACCTGCCTTTGTTCTAGTTTTCACAACTGCAAGCGTGAAAACTTTGATTTCGAAGTCATGTCAATGGCATTAAAATCATCACTAGATTATTATGGTTACTCTTGTATATGTGTTCATTGCATTTCCAATTCAATTATGGTCACAGAGTTGGCAAGACACCAAAACCTTTACTCATTTGGCATTTTTTTTGTTGTTAATATGATTTCATTTTTAGGAGACTGTGATGATATTCAAATAATTGTGATTGAGTCCTTGATTCAATGGTGGTTTGATGTTCTATTGGTTTTGATCGAATTCAATGGTTTCATAACAATGCATTAACATGGTGATTAGACCCTTAATTCAATGGTTTCATACAAAGCATACGTTTTATGATCGAATCCTTGGTGCTATATTCGAAACATTGTTTTGATTTTAAAACCATGCAAGCACTATTGCTTGTGCAAATAATTGGGTCGACTTACCATAGTTTTCATTAATTGTTTGAATGGCATTGCTTTTAACACATTGCAATAGTGATCACCATAGCGCCATCGATTGTACATTCGATATGAATGTTTTGCATGGGTCTATTTCATTCCACCACCCTCGCACACTTAGGCATTAATGTATGCCTTCTATCCCGGGTTACCTCTGTTAGTTTTTGGGAAATTCCTGAGCTTGTGATCCTGCGAATACCTTGTCCAAACACTCCTGCTATTCGACAATGCTCGTGATGATTTGGAAAATATTGGTTGGTTAGTTTTTATCCAGAGATTTGAGGGTTTCAACCTTTTTGTAGCCCAACAGTTTTCCCTCACCTTCGACGGATGCAGGGCTAAGGTCAGAGACATACAACTCGAGCTAAATGAGGAATTCCTCAGCTCGGCTACAGGCTTACCAGCTAAAGGGCAGAGGTGGTTTAAGAACTCTAAAGTGGATGAGGTGATGTGACCGCTCCTATTCACATTGAGGAAGATTGTTAGTTGTGATAGAGGTATGCCTGTCACTACCCTCAAACCCAGGTGGCATGATCTATTGGCAATTGTTAAGCAATTTGTGACTTGCAAAGGTCGTTACGGTTTGGTATTTCTTTATCATCTCAGGTTGCTGATGAATTTTATATACTACCCTATGAACATGCCGCACTATCTCCTATGCAGTCTATACAAGATGTCCAAACGATTAAAGCGTGAGAAGGTTGATAGCAGCCTTTTCCATCACTGCTTGATCAAAATCATTATCGTCCACCATTTGAGCCTTAGTGGTGACTGTTGGCAAGCCTTCCTATCAAGGAATGGCTTTTCCACCCCCAAGTGTGTCCAAGTGGACAAGGTTGTGGTTATTGAAACTCTGGTTGGGCCAGCCGTGCCACCTCCTACCCTTCTACCCCCTGTCAAACCCTTGAATTGCCCCAACCTTGAACTACCCGATACCATGGTCGAACCGTGTGCTAAAGGCAATACTAAGACCGTCAAGAGGCCTATAAGGAAGAAAGGAAAAGGTGATACTGGTGTCAACATTAAGGGAAAGAAAAATTCACGATGGATATCAAGATGTGCTCGGAACAAGCCCAGACAGAGCACTGACCAGAAGCCTA
>JASDQU011444038.1:0-11766 GCA_032191745.1 Picea mariana
AAAAAATCATGCTGTTATCCATCAAACAAACTTGGGTCCATTACCCAAACCTGGGTTCTCCAACTTCACATGGTCATAACTCTTTAACTGTGAGGAGTTATGTGACATTCTACATACCACCGAAAATGGAATGACAAGCACTATCCATCTAGTATAGTTTCCCTGACAAATTCACTATCCTTCATCTCATTATTCCACAATTAAGCATGGGTTCTATTACTCCGTAAAGCATCTTCCCGTGAGGGCTTTCACCATAAGGGGACCACTTTGGAGTTCATCCATATTTAGTTCTTATCAACCATGACAAAACAATAATGAGTCATATTTACATCAAACAATCTTGGGTCCATTACCCAAACTTTTGTGCTACGGGGCTTTCTTCAAGGGTCAATGTTAATGACAACCAACCTTAATCAACAATCACCAGGGACTTGTTTCTATACCCTGGGCCTAGGTATACATGAATTTTGTACATTAATCATCAAATAAATGTCATATGATTTCCTCATCAAACATTTTTCACGTCAGGTATTTGGTTTTTCTATGTATAGGTACTTCTCACAGACACAAATAGTCACTTCCATCATGGCCATCCCATGGCCCCTTTAGGTATATGTTCGATACTGGCATATAATAATCCCTCTGTCAACATTTGCATATTCTAGTCATCCCTTCTCACATAACCCTTTAGGATCCCACCCACTTCTGCGGTACCATCACCTCTGCTACATTCAAGTATCGTCACCAAGTAGCATTTTTATGCCCATGAGTTGTCCCACATATATTTACCCCCTGACAAATTGACACTGATGCTTTTCTATCCATTAGGCTTAGGAGTCCTGATAGCACTATACCCCAGAGTGATAAATTCATACTTCTCTCATATCATCTTGCTAAACTATCCCATTATGGACTCCCACTTCCTGTTTCATCGGTTCATGAAATTCACTTTTTCATTATCACTAACCCTCCATATAATCCACCATCACTTTCCCATCTGCAATTTCATCCTCCCTTCACCTACCTGGTACATAAACCCACGAATGGGACCCCCACCCTTCATCAATTACATTCCCCTACTTATGCCCCACTATGTTAAGCCATACTTCACTGGGGAATCTGTTTCTTTACGTGTACTTTCAACCAAAACATTTTTTATTCATTTGGTAATTGTATAAAGAAAATTTTGAATTCCAACAAGTAGAGTAGATTTTTCCCTCACAACCGACGACGTCTTTTTCCTTGGCACACAACAACCCATGTCGCCCTTGTTTGGGGCACCTCACTTTCATCACCATCTTTGAAACAATATCCCTATCATGGCCCAAATACCAATTATCACCGACACCCCTATCCCAAATATTCATATTTTGACGTATCATCCATTCCTTTGTAGGCTCACCCATTCAACATAGTTTACCCAATATCTGGTCATCCCCCTGACACCATATCATGTTTTACTGTTGCTACCATCATTCCATTTCTCCCCAACCAAGGGAAGTTCTCGAGTCCCATACATACTGAATGTCGTTCATGTCACCATTCTAATGCCACAAAGCCCTTTACTTGTAGTCGTTCCCTTTTCCTGTCGACGTCAACACAAGTTTCTAGGAAGGTGGTAGTATCTTGGCTCTCAATTCCTTATTAATGAGCAGTCTTGGATGACACAAAAATAATCTTCATTACTTTCTGAGGTCGTTGACCCCCATAACATTCAACTCCAACAAAGTTTCATGTTACAGTGGGTCTTACTATGCGACCCTTGCAATTTTCAGTAATTTCCAACAACCTTTGAATTTGATAGGCCATCAATGCTTCCGAGTGGTTCATACCTCTTTTTAGAGCCTGTTCAGTAATCAAAACTGTCATCTACCATTTTTTTACTCCCATGAGGGAGCTGCATGCATATACTTGATCAACAATACTCAATTCCCATCATTTCATTTATGGTTTCATGACTGAGCATGGGGCATTCCCACCTCATTTGTACACATATTTACATTTCAGTTTTGGAGTTTACTAGATTCCATTCAGAATCCCTTTTTCCTCCAATAAGATCACTCTCACAATTCCTCTCAGCAGTAGCTACAACTCTCCTATCTATTGACAATAACAATAAAAGAAACATTGATGTATTTCGGCTATACGTATGCTCCTAACCTCACACATCAGGGCGCATCTGTTATCACTGAAAAATTGCTCAGACAATGGATGAAGAAACAACCAACACATACACAACATGCTTGCAACATTTATAGAGCCTATTTTAGCGAGATGATCAGAACTATATAAAAGACTCATGAATTTCTACGCATTCCCACCAAAATCAGCGCGCACACATATGCACAGGTAAACAAAGTGCCAAATGTGCACTCTGTGTGCCCTGTACGACTGCCTCTGAACAAATCCGCATGGATGCAGAAATGTCACATTTATGAATTTGGTTGGGCCTCAACCACTTCCAGGCTAAAGTGAGTCAATACAAGACCCCAAGATCGACTCAAAATCTCATCTTGGGATGACTGAAAAGATGGGATGTACCTCAAAGGGCCTCCCATTCACACTTGAAACAAGTTATGAAATACCTTGCTATGGTTTTATAAATAGATGGACATTGTCTGCTAAAATGGAAGAAGTTGATTGAATTGTTATGTTGCCCAATTACGCTTTCCATCTTGGAGAAACCATTTGTTCTCTTGAGAATAGTTTGAAAAACCTTTGCCATAGAGTTCTTCACCATTGTTAATTCAAGATAGGAGAGTAAAATATATACTTTGAGGGATTCAAGAGACCTCCCTAGGAGGAATAGGGGATTCATAAATCCCACATTTCTCCTCTTGGCGTTCTTAATTTAAAAGATGATTCTCTATCGGGTAACCATTTCTTGTGTCAAATTTCATGCATCCTTTGCTTATATTTTCTTAGTTTAGTTTTCTTTGCTTGTCATTCCTTGTTGTTCTATTTTCTTGATTTCTTGCTTGTGGGTTCACTAGACTACTAACCATTATTTTGTGTTGCTTTTCTGGCCTATCAAGGAAACCAAAGGGGTCTCTTTTTTCTCACTTTAGTGACCAAAAGTCCCAAACAATGTCTTATTAAAAGTGAAAGCTAAGAAGAGTTCGCTGAAATTGGGGAGTTGTCCAAAGCTAGCAACAAGATATTGTGGACCATTTGAGATCCTGGAAGGGATTGGTCCTATTGCATACATGCTTTCACTTCCTACATCCATGTGCATTCATAATGTGTTTAATGTGTATTTGCTTAAAAATTATGTGCCTGATGCTAATCATGTAATTAATTGGAATGTAATTTAAGTGGAGAAAGGAGGTGTCTTTCAATTTCAGCCAATGTGCATATTGGATAAAAAATTCAAGATGATCCAGAATCAAGCAATAGATATGGTAAAGGTCGAATGGACTGCTTTTGGGAAAAATTTCCCTATAGTAGTGGGATTACAACAACATACCAATGACCGTACATGAAGGAAATTCTATAAAGAACACTAAACAAAGATGTTATAACCAAATTCAAAGGAAATAATAAACTATTGAGAGGATAAGAAGGATTTACTCACCAGGAGTCCTATAGTTGTTGTTGTTCCCGATTAACGAAATCCTATCGCTCTTTTCGAATAGTTCCTCTACAACCTGCAAGAACCTTAAAAATATAATCCTATGAAAAGAGGTAGTTATACAAATAAATACTCGTTAATCCAATGAAATATAATGGAATGATCAAAGCAATTAGTGCTCTGCAAAGCATACATAAAAGAATTGCAAGTAAAACATCACAAATACAATTCTTTTTCAAAGGAATGAATTTCTATAATATTCAATAGTTTTGGTTGTTACAAAGTATACCTATCCTGTGCAGCGCTACCCTGTCGAAAGAGACTCCAAGTCCCTCCACCTAAGCTCCTGCTATAAAAATTGGTTTTGACTCCAGATTCACCATAGACCCAAAGAGAATACAAGGGAGACTCTTGGCCCGATTGGTTGGTGATCAGAAAAGGGTTGGAAACAAGGGTTTTCAGGTAAAAAACCAGCAACAACAAGGATGTATATGGGCTTACAGACTTGACATGTGTATCAAAATAGATGTTTTCTCTTGTGTGAAAATATCACTCCATCATTACCTTTCTCCTTCATCCAAATGTTGTATTTATGCCATCTCTAGTTGGTTAGAGATGGTTGAGTACAAGTAAACATATTCAGGTATCTAACCAAACCTCTAACACAACTTTTAATTAGGAAAAAATATATATTGTTTAACCATTTATTATCATGTACGTGATTGTCCCTTGAGCAACCCGTGTATACACGTGCTGTATAACTACTAGGGCGCGTACACCTTCCAAAAAGATGTTTTCTAAAAGGTTTCAAGGAGGTATGGGGAAGAGTTGTTTATAAGTAGAATAGGGATTAGGCCAATAAGAGCACCAATGCTTCAATGATGGAAATTTATGTTATAACATGGACCTATTATGGTCTTGAAGATGGAGCATGAGGATTCCATGCGGGAGGAGTACTTGTATTGTTTTGGAGGTTTTTGAAGTTTTTTTTTTTTGCTTGTACATCTATATATAAGGCACCAAGGATAGTGCATAAATAAGGGAGAGAGGAATGTAATACCCCTAGGCCAAACTCCAATTGTAAATGTACATATGCATTATAGGCTGGTGAGCTGGGATGTTTTGGGCCAGATTTCCTTTATATATATGTTTTGAGGCCAGAGTGTCTATGTGATTTAGACTAGGGAGTCTAAGAGATGAAATGCCAGTGAGCTTAACTATTTTAATATGTAATCACACTCATTGATATTAATAAAATATATCATTGTTGCAGAACAAGTTAGAAAAAAAGAGTACGGGGCCCTAAGATTCCACGAGAGGGAAAGGGGGATAATTCAAGGGGGCTTAAGCCAAGGAAATATTATAATATTATTCCTAAAGTCAAGTCATGTTATATAATTTTATCCTAAGTTCATAAAGGTTGGGAATGAGTCACCAAGTGGAGTCAAATCTAGTTCATAAGGTGTCAAGTTATGAACATGCAAATACATTGTTGGGAATTAGTGTAATTCCATCATTCCATCATCCATACATTTTCTAAGAGAGATATGAAGCTAACCGTTACCTAGTAAATCCTTGTGGGTTTGGGTTGAAGAGGCAAGTTGTTAGGCCTGTGAAGCATTCTCCTTGGGTGAGAGAATTGTTGGGATGGATTCCCCGTGGGCTAGGCTGGTGAGTGTTAACCTTTTTGAGCAACCATGTGTTCTGGGTGCCATAGAGCTCTGACAATTCCTGGGCATCCTTTTGTTGAATCCTTGGAAGGGAAGTGGGACACCTAAAGGAATGTTGAACAAAGAAGGGGTACATTTCCTGGGTTGGGGAAGGATGTGGGGAATGCGAGGCTATGAGTTAGGAACTGTTTCTAGAGTTGGAACCTTGGCTTGAGCTTTATTATGCTATCTGTTAGACCTTAGTCTGGCTCATGAATCCTTTTCCCTAGTGGAGTCATAGCCCCAGCTCAGGGGTGACGTACTGTTGAGAGTTTATGAACAATAGATTCTACGACTGGGAGGAACATCTAAGGTCTATAGATAATCAATGTTTTTAATTAAAATATAAGTTCCATTTCATGTGTTTTAAACGTCGAATGATGTGTATGTTTATGTTAATTCTATTATGATTAATTGTAAATATTTATGCATGAATTGTATGATGTTAGAACTGCATATTTGTTGCATATGTAGGGCATATAAAGTAATTAATGGTATTAGAGGAAACATTTTGAGTGGAGTGTCTCAACTCAGATGGTTGGGGATGTTACAATCAGTCTTAGGTTAGTATTCCTCATCTTTTCACATTTCAGATTCAAATATCATCACGTGGTAAGAAAATTTTTATATGCATTGATGAGGGTGCATCTACTTGTGTTATGCCCTTGTTATGTTGGAAAGCCTTAGGTTATTATGAGCTTACTTCTTTGGTTTCTATGTTAAAAGAATTTGATGGTTAGTCTTTTAAACCAAAAAAAATTGACCTTGCCCATCCAATTGAGTTGGGAGGTAAAATTGTCTCAATTGAGGTAGAAGTAGTGGATGTGCCTCTTATTTATAATATTCTCTTGGGACAGAGTTGGATGTATGCAATGACCACAATCATGTCTTCAAAATTTCAAGGGATTAAATTTCCTCATTAGGGGAGGGTTGTCACCATTGACAATATATCCACTTTGAAAGATGGGATAAATGTTGCATTCATGGGTGGTTCTAATGTGTCTTTTAAAAATGTTGGTGGGCTACTTAAGGAATCATCTCTTAGGGGTACTTTTTATCTCCCTCCATCAATTTGTTACTAGGATGTTCGAATGCATATGTGATCTTGTCTATCACCTCTGAGTCTAGAATCAAATCTAGCTCTGATTTCCCCTTTGAGTCTAATCTCTCCGCTTTTAGATCCTTGAACTTCGAAATCTATTATTCTTTGGACTTTTTCATCAATAAAAAAGTTGGTATTTATTATGAGTTTGATATCTCCAGTCATAGATCCTCATATTGTGGTAGTGTTGAGTCTTTCCTAGTAGAATCCACCATTGAAATGAACATCACTGAAGATATTGAGTTTTAAAATATTCCTATCCTTGTAATTGTCAATAGATATCTTGCTTTGGATTTTCAAGATATTGTCTTGGTATTGTTACTTATTGGGTGCAAGTTTTTGAATTCGATTCTTGGCTGCTTGGGGATCATGATTTACACATTATTCAATACATCGAGGTATGTTATAAATATTTCATATAGATTTAGTATCTGTCTTAGTTGTGATGTATTTAAACCTTTTTCCAATGGAATTCACCATAGGGCCAACACTATTGGATGTTGGTACATAAGCCTTTTCTATATGTAGTTTACACTACTCCAATGGAAGAGATTTCCTATGATGGGTTACCCTAGAGTAACACATTTTTTCATTTGGTTCCCATCCCATTATTTTATGGTAGGACCAAGAGATATTATAGTTTTATATTTCATTATGAACCTCATTCATCTTCTTATCTACTTCTAACCATTCCCATGGGGGATCCCACCTTTATATTTGGTTTGTTTTGCATATTTTGTGCTTATCGTTGCACACATTATTTTTTCTAAGGCCTTGTTGCACTTTACTATGTTATACTTATTGTATTTTCATTATTAAATATTGCTTTCCTTTACATTACTTTCTTCTGCATTTTAGACCTACCCGACCCTAAAGGAGATATGCTTATGAGTGTCAATATCCTGCCCATGTCCTTTTTATTTATTTTTACATGGGGTTGTTCCATGTGCTTAAATGAAGTTTCCCACCTCATGAAACTCATGTCCTCCACTATATTATAGCATGATTATATTCTTTTTCAAGATAGATAATATGGAAAAGACAAAAAAAAAATATTTTTCAAAAGAAAAAAAGAGGGAGGGAGAGGGGAGAACTGAGATCTCTATCATCCATTGTTCTATGTGGAAGTAGTCAGTCTATGTCACCTTTGAACAAATAAACTATTTTAAACCAGTTATTTATAGTTGGGTATATTGTTTCCTTAGGAGTCTTACCATGATTATGAGTTTTTAATCCTTCAATTGGTTATTGTTCCAATCCTTTTGGACAATGCCTCAATGTCTCTTGCATTGATGGTTTATCTCACTAGATTCTTTTGGAATCATACTAATGTTCAAGGGAAGTTTTTGGCCCATGTCATCCATTTCTCAGTTATCTTGACCATCCATCTTGTCCTTCCTCATGTTGAGCTATCCTCAGTTTACCATCATCTTCAATGATTTTTCTTGTGCCATTAAGGAAAGATTCATTGATACTTTCCTGGTGGTAGGTATTCTCTTATCGAAATTAGCACATTATTATAGTAGGAAGACTTGGAGACTTTTATCTTACCTTGGGGATTGTAGTCATCAATGGTTGGTTTCGTCATTTTTGATAACAGGTTCTTATCAATGACTCTAGATTGATTGATTCTACTAGTGTTCAACCTGAATACATTGTCACATATAAGAAAAATCTATTATGTGACTAGGGTGAAATCACAACAAATCAGAAAACAAAGATAATGATATTTCTTTCTCCTAGCTTGACCTACAATAATTGAAAAATAAATATCAAGGTAGTTAGAGGACTTACTTGGTAAACAAATTGTTGATATGAGATACATAAACTGTCCTCACTATTGTAGCAAATTTGTAGCAAGGGTGAGAAGATGTGCATCTCTAGTGGTTTCTCTAGATCATAGACAAAAGTGCGTAAAAATCAAATAATACTTACTTAACTAATGGATGCACATTCCTTTAGATCTAGATCTACAATAATAGAAATAAAAGAAAATATATACTAGCTGCAAAATATAGTAGAAATATCCAAATAACATGATCAATATCTATACCCAATGGGAAGAATAATATAAACAACACATGTGGATAAACATGTGAAGAAAAAATGCCTCCCGGTGGCCTCTCCATGAGAGGGTTCTTTCTTTCCTGAATGTATGGTAGCACTTGCTAGATTCTCCTCTTGACTGAAAGTAACAATGGTGAGATGAAGCTAAAAGATGATTGGAAATTTCAACAACATCTCAATAGTCTGATGAAAAATGTCTATGGAAATGGTATGGATTTCTTTATTTTATAGGGAAAATAATGGTCATCCTTGATATGGTAAAAATAATAAAATATTATATTTGACCAAATCTATTTTAACCACTAATTTGAATCTTCCCTTTAATTTAAATAAAATAAAGAGGGGGGAATGCATAAAAGTGGATTATGGGTTAATAAAGTGAAAGGACTTAGGGAAAAAGGGGTTTTCCTAAGTTATGCAAGGGAATAATGGTGGAAAAGTGGGAAATAGCTTAGGAAAAAGGGGTGTTCCTAAGTTATGTAAGGTAATAATGTTGTGAGAGTATGCATGACAAGGGATACACGGGCTATGATGGTGTAAATCGGTAAGGGTTAGCCTTTTGGGCTAGGTATGAGAATACATGGTGATAACAGATGCCCCCTAATGTGCGAGGTTAGGAGAAAATCACACGACCGACATACATTATAGTTTTCTCTCACTGGTATATGTGTTAGTCGAAGAGGAGAAGTGATACTATGGGAAAAGAAAAGAAGGCCCAACTGGTGGAGAGGCAAAAAAAACCACCTATCAACAAAGGGTCACCAAGTGGGGAGTAATATGATCTCAATGGGATGAGGTAGCCATACCCATACTCATCGAAATACTCATGACAATAATAGTGAGACTATAAAGAAATCTCAAATACAACATGACACTGGTGAATATAACTAGACTACATACATATGATAATATCAATCTCATATACAATATCTGGAAGGGAAAATATGAAATACATCCCAACTCTGGATGAACTGAGTACATAAGAACTGATGCCCCCTCATGTTGAAGGAAGGGGGTGGAAACAACACGAGAATCCCTGTTAAATAGGAGTGAGGCTCCCCAAATGTATCATGAGTATACTAAAGGAAAACACATCATGGGGCTTTGAGAACGATAGTACACAACCAATTAAATATGACAAACTACATCTGAGGATGAATCATATATGCATGTATGAATCTCAATAGTGTGAGGACATGATATACGACCAAGTATGATAGCAATGATGAATCTCTCATCGTTTTCCAAGGTCACCCATCAGCTGGGGGATAGGTACCAAGGTACAATAGACCATCCCTTAGAATAAATGCGTTTATGTCGATAGGGGAAAGTACACCAGGGCCTAATTGTGAAGGAGTATTTGTAGGCATGGTATCCAAATAATAACTTGTGAAGCTATAAATTTAGAAGAAACTACTAAAAACCAACACATGTTGGGGTCTACTTGCAGGGAAACCCCTTGTTGAGGTTTGCTACATCTCACACATGTATGGGATGGTGGCATCAAGAACTGGATCATTGAACCATCAAGCATATTAGTCTCAAATGTGTGAAAATGAGCTGAAGTTGAGCACACAAAAGACAACCAAGGAACCAAGGATAAGGAGGAATCCAAGGTAACAATTCTCTGGGCCAACCCTATAAAATACAAGTGTTAGAGTTCATAGAGGGAAGATTTCTATAACCAAGGATAAGGAAGTACCAAGGGACTAGCATAAGGTGAAAATTATGATGTGACTGATGGGAATTGACACCAGGGAATGGATGGAAGGCAAAGAGAGGTGGACTCAAGGATTCCTTTATTCAGAGCATAAATGTAGGGTTAATTTGGACTGGGCATAATGCTGGTCAAATGTATCAATATGACAACTGTAGAGGGATATATGGGAAACATGTGGTTGGCACAACTGATGGAGGGGTGGCTCATCACAGATGCTATGAACAAGGGAAACATAGGGATGATGGTAGGGGAAAATGAGTGTGTGATCAATGCAAAGTTACTCACAAATATGTTTAAAAGCATAGTGGCCAAGTGGGATCCTAATGGAGGAATCCACTCAATAGAGAGCAATTATTCTTGGGAGAGGTTGGTGCGGTTGGATAGGAATGGGGAATACCTCCTAGAAATGCCAATGGGGATATCTAGGAGGAAATAAAAAAAGAGGTATATTCTTCCTAGTAATGCCATGGGGCTGGCTAGAAAGAAATAACATGGGAAAAGTCCTCTTAGTAATACCAATGGGGAAAGATGGGAAGAAATAACTAAAATTAAGGAAAACCTCCCAGTGATGCTAATGGGGATGGATAGGAGATCGTCTAAGTAACTCCGTTGAATAATTTCAGTGAGGCTGGTTCAATAGTGAATATGAAAACAATACCATCCTATAAACTTATGCCAATGGGGCTTAAGTAGGAGGGAGAGTCAAAAGACTATCCCACACCTGTAAATTGAAAATGGGATGGAGAATATTGGACCACAGAGACCTCTCTGAAGTATGTCTATGAGACTATTTCACAGGATGACCATAAGGATTATTCCCCCTGAGCATGTTGATGCGGATGATCATGGAGAGATGAAAACAAGGGGAATCATTCCTGAGAATGTCAATGGGGCTGGAAAAGAAGGAAACATATCCCAAAGGGATCCCTCTTAATGTTGGTCAAGACAGAAACCATATGAAGGGGTTCTCATGATAATGTTGATGGGGTTGGTTAAGAGGAAACCCAAGCAACAAGAGATTAAACAAAAAGACCCCTTCAAAGGTTTTCCATGAGGATGGTCTAGAGGGAATCCAAACAAGATGAGGCTTCCTGAGAATTCCGATGGGGCTGGTGAGGAGGTATCTAAAGACAACTGAAACCTTCTTGGGAATGCTTATGAGGCTGGCCAATAAAAATACACACAAAGGATACCTTCTTAGAATTTTGAGGAGTTTTGGTAGAAAGGCACCTTGTTCACTAACAAATAGACTATGTGAATTCTATAAGGGATGCCAATGGGGATGGTTAGGAGAGAGCCCAAAAAACAAAACCTTCATGAGAATTCCAATGGGGCTGGTTAGGAAAGAATCACATAACCAAATAATCAAAAGAGATATAACTCCTCAACTAAGAATTCTGATGGGGCTGGTTAGTAGAGAAAAATAAAGGAGTATTCCTCCTTATAACACCAATGGGGTTGATAAGAAGGTGACTATGATACAATCCTTCCTCCCCTAAGAATGAAAATGGGGTTGGTTGGGAGAAGAGAAGGGAGGGATCTTTCCAGATAATGCCAATGGGGTTGGTCTAGAAAGGATCTCTCAGTGACAACAAGC